>JTDE01001267.1:135862-153935 GCA_014338405.1 Paragonimus skrjabini miyazakii
AGATGGAAACGTCCTTCATCTCCTCATTGCACTGCTGGGCTATGGCCATTTCAAACGTGCAAAGCCTCAGAGATTACCCAGGACGGTGATTAAATATGACACTTTTCAGGCGACCGTGGTAATCAGAGAATCCCTTGGCATTTGACCATAAAACTTAAAGCCAAGAGGTTAAACCATTGTGGTTCCTATACGGCACTGATACTGAATAACCAGTACCGAGGGATTTTTAATGAAAGTTGTTTACCATTCAAAAAACGCATAAGAGTGGTGAGTGGAAATTCCAAAAACAGAAAACTCAAAATAAATAGATGTGATGGTGGTGATCGTACGCAAATCAGGCATCATTTTGTGAGACATAAATAGGCCCATGCAAGAACCATAGCCGAACTGGAATTATATGGTGACAAACCTCAATAAACTGAGGACGTTGAATAAAAATTTCAGCAGGGAAATCCTCCAGTATAACATCTTGAAAGAATGTGACACCAGCAAGCGCCACCTCCGTATCTGCAGACTTCATGGAACTGATGGAATTGTAGAGTAAATGGAATGAGCAGTTAGCAGAACACTTACCTGATCGATGCACGTAAAACATCCGTGTCCGTCTTGGTCAGACATACCTTTGGAAAAGAAAGTATTTGATGTTCTGAAAAAGTAACAGAAAAGTTTAAAGTACCAAAGTGAAACAAGAAGAGGGAATTGTGTATACATATTACGTTCAAACACACGAGGCAGGTAACTCACTCAGGAATTCAAAGAGAGTAGTGAAACGTTACAGTATGACTGATATGAACGATTAGATTTTGGGAAACCTTCAACAGGCGACTTCACTTGGCTCGTACTTCGCTGACATCGTCAGTCGGTCGTCGCCACTATGGATGCTGTATAGATGTGAAATACCAAACAAACAGATGCTCGCACAGCGTTTGATGTTTTAGAGATAGAAGTGAACTACACCAACTAACCGTGGGAATGCTTCCGTTTGCATATGACTGAACTCCGTCTGTGCATGTCTTGGAAGAACTCCAGCGGATGACCACGTCATTGGCAACCGAAGTAACAAAATTTGGGCTGAGTGACAACAACAGTAAGGCCTTATCGAACGGGTACTAAGGAAGCCGAAACAGTACCGATGATACTAATTTTCTCAATCGTATGGACACGACGACATGAAGCTGCTGTTTTCGAATGTTAACTGCCACTGAACCATCAGCAAAAAATATGTAAAGGGAAGACCTTTGGTCGTTAAGTAAAACATTCTCTTCCCTTAAGAATTTACTCGCGGGCTGTCTCCCAATGGCTGTAGTGAAGTGTTTTCCTGGACAACTTTCTACTGACGTCCTCCTAGAGTTCTCAATAACCCGTTTTCTTTTCGCTCTCTGGTTTGACTGTATTAAGGTCCGATGCAAATGTCAATCTAAGATTTCTAGTATGGTTTCACTAAGAACCGTAAAACTGAAAATATCATACTTTCTGATTTCTTCTGAACAACGTAAATAGCTGCTAGTTCTCCTAGCCAGGACCTAAGAGGGTATCAACCCAGGCAGCGGAGCAAAGGATGGAGTTTGCAGTTCACAGGTAGCCAGTGATCAATAGTGGTTCACTTCGTACACTCTTTGGATGGAGTCTATCCGTCTAGGGAAACAGTGCAGTAGTTCCAGGATTAACCACGAACAGTGAATCGGGTACAGCAGAAGAGAGCTGCTGAACAAATTGGTGTATACGCCTTTCAAGTTGCACACTTTACCTAGTTTTTGCAGCCGGTGATCAGTATACTGATTTATACACCTTCCTTCCGATTTGCCCATGGTTAGCGGAGAACGAAGAGGTCCATACGTCATACGGATAACATAATGTGCGGGTGTCCCTGATCCCCTATTGGAGCATCTCAAAATCTTTTGTGGTGGAGAAACATGTCGTAGCATCGTCGAAGAGCTTATGTGGCATTTTATGGGAGGTCAGACTGCCAATCGTGAATCTACCATGCTCCGGTGATACTATTCCTCAATATCAGCGACTGCTCATTCGTCGGGAGAACCGCGCTTGTTTTTGAGTTAGCTCTTGAGTGGAAGACAGTTCCTTAACCCGAAGCCCAGGGATGTGCTCAATGTTGTTGAGCCAACCCACCTGTTTACAGGGGCACCAAACAAGGACTTCGTCAAACATAGAATACAATTAGAATTCCGCTCATTAACCTGCAGAAACCAAGCGCGCTTCGCACAATCGACGATGGATTTGCAGACGCGAGTGTACTTGGTAACCACACCATAGTCATGGGTGAACCGCTCCACTGTCTCGTGAGAAAATAATAATAAAAACTAATCAATAAACCTAACAGCTGAGTCACTACTCGTCTTAGAAGCTGTTGACTAACTTTGCAATCAAAATTACGCAATACGCATCGTAATAGTGACAGATAGACTGAAACTATGAAAGGAATATAGAGATTGTGGTAACTAGACAATCCAAAATAGACACATTTTACCCATGCTCGCGCCTTTAGGAAATCTCAGTAAAACTGTTCAGTTCAATGATGGCCTACCGGCAACAGCATCAAACCTCATAGGCTGGAGATGTACCATGCGTTTTGAATTCTTGCTCGTTGTATGCCGAAAACGCTTACCGTCAACTTGTTCAACCCACTGGCTCAGACAATCGGTCAAGACACTGTTGTCAGATAATAGTCTAGTCTCCTTTTTATACAGCCATCATTTCACAACAGTCGAGTGATGCAAATGAGCAATAGGCAATAATCTGGCCACTGATAAGTAGTTTGGCTCTACTAGCTGGTAGAGCGCTTTCCGCGTTTGGGCATGGTGTTTCTGTCGCTGGTTCGAATCCAGCCGAAGTCCAGACTTTTTGCAAATGGATCTCTTCTAAATAATCTGGCCAATAATTTTAACTTGTTGCTATATTTATTCCAAAAATGTATGTTGGACGGCGGAAACGGATTCCCGTCGATTACACAGGAAAAACGTCAACCGATTTCCCCTAACTATGAACAGGATATTGCCCGTCACGACCCAAAAAGCGAACTTGCTGAGAGTCTACTTGAACAGGTTAAAAAGGTTCGTGATAACACTGACAGATGAAACGGACACAAGTGTGGCAAAGTGTAGAAAAACGACCAGTGGAGTTACGGCACTACAGGATGATTTGACAGATAAGACGGGTATTGTGAGGGGAACTCTAGCTGACTTGACTCAGATCACTCCACTATGGACGACGACGATAATACACAAGTGACCTTCCAAACGGCTCTTTATAAAAAAGTGGAAGAGTTTTGGAGCTTAAATTATTAATGTAAGAAATCTTCGCGTACCGACTTTCTGTCCTTAGCTCCGTTCAGAAATACTCATAATACTTGAAGTCCGAACTGGCCATACACCATCGTACCAAACGGGATAGTGAAAGGATGGGTCGTGGTTGGTAGTTACCAAGTCGGTTGTTTTCAAAAAAATATGCCAGGACATCATCAGACAAGCATTTTTCCCTGATGTATTCAACAGTGGTTAATCCAATAATACGACTTATGACACAGAGAACCAAAAACGAGAAGAATAGACAGATTTCCGAACTGGTTGCGAGTGAATTGATCATACTTTCACTATTCGACTGATATTAAGTTATGTACATTATTTTTCGCAGTTAACGGGCTGTGATACTTTCGGATCTGAGGCCTCTCTTGGCTACGCTGTCCGAAATGTTCATTGAGACCGTTTTTCACACACAAATCTCCTTAGAACATTTTAGTTTGTTTACATCACATTCATCCTAAGTGCACAGTCAGCCACTTAAGACGGTTGGTTACTATGATTGTCCGGGTAGCGTCATCCCCAATTTTATTACTGTTACGGTACTAACGAGGAAAGCTAACACACGTAGCACGTTCGTGAAACTTCCTCATTTGTGACGCCATATACATCCAATTTTCAACTGAATGAGAGAATTACAAAGTGTTTACATTCCATGAGAGACTAACGATATGGAGCCTGCTACATTCGGCAAAAGATGTACATAAACTACCGGTAGGAGATCCCACTCATTTGCACTAGCTAGCCTGTACAAGGTGAGATGATGGTGGGCGACGCGGCAGTCTGTCGACATACAGTCGAGATACTGAAATGTGCACACCAAGCTGGCCCATTACTTATGCCGTATGGTCAATGTGGATAATAACGCATGGAACAAATCAAAAGAGGACTGGACTAGTTTAATAAAAGCTTCGGTTGTCACGATGGATAGGTTGGAGGTACTTCCTGCCCGATTGGAGACAACGCATCCATCGTTATCACTGATCGAAAGCGCCCTCGTACGTGATACCGCTTTCCATACAACACAAAGCAGATAGTTGTAAGATTGCTGACTCTTCTGTGAGACGTTTTGTTGTCTGATCCACGTTTCCGACCCTTGTAATTATTAGTTCAGTTACCATTTTGTTTGTCAGTTGGAAGTCACAAAGGTGATGACAGTAGGACCAAAAATGTAGTTCGGAAAAAGTTGAAAATTGACCTCGGGATGCATAAGGCGTAGTATTGGCTGGGTGAGGATTCGACACTACGAAACATGTAAACCTAGGGATTCGGAAACTGTTTACAGATGATAGGAGTTTAGCATCAGAGTCTACATTTCAAATTTGTCTTTGAGGGGGCTGTCAAGCATGACCTCTACTCCTACCTTGATATGGTCAGGTTTGCGTTGCTTATAGTGATCTGGAGGGCAACGACGATTCAGTGCGAGGATGCTAGGACTGGTCAAAGGTGATCAGTCAGACAAGAAGCAACTATACTCGGGATTGTACATTACATTACTGATTGTGTAAGAACGCTTGGACAGAGAGATACCATCTTGAGAACACATAACTGAACCATCAGTACATGTTCTATATCGCTTTCCTACAAATTAAAATGGTGGTGGAAATTGTGTTCTTAAATAAGCAGAGAAAACTGTGTCTCCACTTGTCTCGCAAGTCAGGTTGTTGAGTGATGGATTCCAGGGGATTCCACAAGTCGATACGATATAGACGATCGAGGGGCATCAGAAGTTACTGTTACATTATTCAATCATTACCACATTCTCATTCTATTTTACCCGGGAGATAAGTGTTTCTTAAGCCGAATACAAATGGCAAACATTGACGTACTTAATATCAGCAAGTTGTTTCAAGGAGGAATTTTATAAGCCTTCAGTTTGTAATGTTAAATAGACACGAATCTACGAGCATGGCACCCTTATTCACTTCAGTTCACCTTAGATTATTGTCTATCTAGGCATTACTCTGTCAGGGTTTCTGGTGACGCCGAAGTCAATCCGAAGTGAGAATTACACTGCATTTCAAAGTAAAGCAATGCTTGATCGACTGGATCCTTGTCTGATGTCAGAATCAGTAAGTCGGTTAAAGTCTGATAGCGCAAATAAGAAAAGCATTGTTCATTCGTTATATCGTTGTTTGTACATTCCAACGAACAGTAGTTAAGACGTTACCAAGAATACGCTCAGCGATGTATTCGTCTTCTGAAGCAGACACCTGGACATCATCACCACATCAACCGATTTGATTGTCCAAACTAGTCACCTTTCTCATCTCTCACCTTTCTAGAAATGAGAAGACGCTGGGTAGTGCGTATGGTGTTCGAAAAAGAAGGGGATGTCAACAGTGAAAAATTGCTGCAAATGTGCGCGTCTCACAGCTTCTATACTTGAATACTACATTTCCACACAAAAAGAGGCATTAGATGGGGACCACCCTGCACATTTAAGCCATAAACACAAATTGGTCGCAGTCACTCCGTTACAGATTGTTATGTAATACATTTCGCTGTCGTGTGATTGACGCCATTTGAATTTTTGACTGTGTAAGTTGAGTGCATGACTTACTGGGCCTCTGGCTAATGCTTGTCAGTTTCTGTTACCATCCCAGATTCCCGTTGGACCCTCGTCATTCAGAGAAACGCTGTTCCTCAGTGTCTGCACCCCACTGCACGTTACAATTGGAGTAAAAAATTGGAATCGGATCAAGATGTTGTGCGTGCTCGATTCTTACTGTCATTTAGTAGAAGGCCACTGGGTAGTAAATGTAAGAATACTGGCTTACAGCTGAGCAAAAAAGCTGTGAGAAACAGCTATTCGGTGTCATATTTCCAACCCTAGAGTTGTCTAACTATGACAGATGTGGTTATCTGTCACGTCTACGAACCTTAGAGATAGGCGTTACTCAATTCATCCTCACTCCCCATAGGATGACGACCGTCGAAAAT
Source organism: Paragonimus skrjabini miyazakii (assembly GCA_014338405.1). Lineage (NCBI taxonomy): Eukaryota > Metazoa > Platyhelminthes > Trematoda > Plagiorchiida > Troglotrematidae > Paragonimus > Paragonimus skrjabini miyazakii. Next base: position 142,120 of record JTDE01001267.1, read on the forward strand.
TCGAACGCGAGCTGACTGACGATTTCCAAAAAAACCGTGAGCATCACTCAGTTTAACAATCGAAATCGGTGGAGAAGGCTTGCAATTTTGAAGACAGCAGAATGGCACGCTTCCTGATCCGCAATTCCGCCGTCTGTCGAGTTAGCAGTGGTAAGAACGCATTTATAAGAAAAGATTAACTTGTCGTTAACCGGAAAGGCGAACATACAAGATGGGCTGGGCACGCTGAGCAGTAACTATAATCAGTTCCCCATACCTCTGTATCATATGGAATCCATCATATGATCTAGAGAACTGGCTGCTCAGAGGAGAATGATCAGAGTTTACACCAGAATTCATCAACACCATAGTTGAGCACTGATGCTGCATATATATATAGCGATGCGACGAGCCGACCCTAAATCACAGCTTTGGTACCACTGCGCGGACACAGGCCACGAGGTCAACATAGACCATGCGAAAGTGGTCGCATGGGCAAAGATAAACGGGGAACGGCTTGTGCTGGAGGCTCTCTATTCGCGGAATTCGTTCAATCGGCACGTAGATATAGGCAGCCACTACGTCAGCATCGTTGACACTAGAACGAAAAACGAGCGAAGACAGACCGACAGACGAACACGGTGAGCGGCAGAGCAATCACATTCCCACACATTTATTTGTTTGATAACGGATCCTAGTGTGGATTTGAAACGTCACAATAAATCGTTCACTACTCAGTGTTTGCCCTTTTAATACCTTATATATATATATATATATATAAAATCTGCCGAAGCCCAGATATTTCACAACTGGGTCTATTCTAACTTATGAAATACGTTGCACAATGCCTGTGTACGGTCTACTTTGCTAGACAGTTCAGAGACGTTGCCTGTTTCCAAGGCGGACGTGAAAGTACCTTCGTTCTATTTTCGCTGGCGTTATCTATATTAATTAGCTCACATCAGATTAAATGAACACATGAGAAGTATAGTGATCCGACAAGACGTACCTCGAACTGTACAGAATAGGCGACCAATTGGACAAGCAGGAGAAATTCACAGTCTGGGCATTTACTGCATCGAGGTGGTCGGGTAAAAAACGCTACCAAAAAATACGAAATCCCTGACCGTTCAGTTGAGTAAAGTCAGTGGGTGTGACTTATGCAATCGGGAAGCAAGCACCTACTTAAAACATATGTTTGAAACGTTGTCCGAGATAACAGTGTGTTGCGGTCAATGACACGTCCGAATCTACGACACTACCCGGAATAAACTGCTCATTCTTTTCTTTATGCATCTTAAAGTAGGTTTTAGTCAAGAATATTCCTCGCCGACGTTGTGATAAACCGCAGATCGTATTGCAACACAACATGGCTAAGCTCACGACTGATGAGGAGTGAATGAAAAGTTATTAGACGGGAAATTCAATAGGCAATCACAACGTAACCGGAAGTCAGGTACAGTTCGACGTCCATTCACTCAGCTAAAAAGTAAACGGACGAAACTATTGAGTATCGCAAACTGCATTCGTTAAGCCAAATACAAATTGTTTGATGGAGTAGCAGATGAATGACCATCATACCTAGGTTGTAATTAGTTGAACAACACGTCCACTGTCGATGAAAGCAGACGAATGCCAATAACCGCTGCGATTAACAATAAATACGCTACAACAGGAAAAGGTTACCTTGCTGCTACCACAGTAAATGAGCTTTAGCTAAGTTCAGATACAAGTGGATCACTGAGGAAGTATGTTAATCCGTTTTTAGGAGAAAAACGTCCACGAAAATAATCAAACTTACTTGTGCGTGTCGGCGTTGCCGAGGTAGAAGAGGACTGCGGTGTCTTTCCGAAACTGATGCAATTATTCACATTTGACTGACTCCATGGCTGAGAGGATTCGAACGCACTCGAATTCGGTTGCAATCCCCTGTTACGACCTTGATTGCTTGACAAAGCAGAACTTGAAGTCAGAATGCTTGATCCACTGAAATTGAAATATCCGCAAGAATGCTGTGGATTTTGACAAGCAGAAGGGTTCACAAAACCATTCCCGTTTATATCCCCTTCAGAAATGTAACCAAAGATTTCATCGATCACGTCTCGCAATTCTTCGCTGGGTAGCTGATTGCGAACTCTGGTCAGTATTGAAATCCCGCCAGCAAAAACCAATTTCTGTCTGACCTGTTCTTTCTTCAGGAAGGAAGATGAGACAAAAGTTAAAAGGTCTTGCTTTGATTAAAACCAGTAATATCCGTAGAACATCGTGGGTATTCTGCAAAGGATGTTTTTCTAGCCAATCCAACAGCTTTTTGACCAAGATAGGAGCAGTCAGGGCATCCGGAGTGAAAAGTCCACGATGAATTTTTGAAGCAATGTTTGTTAAAGCCCGACATTTGATTTCATCAATAGAGTGATCTATAGCAAATATTCCATAAACACATTTTGAAATAACCGCTAACCTAGTTTATCGATCAGCGTTTGAAGGTTGCAGTTATCACTACTTTCTACTGCCATTGTGGCATCATATGTGCAAAAGGTGTATAGGACGTCAGCTTTTACGCAAAATCTGAAAAAAAAGAAAACAAGCACATGTGTACCAGATAGTCAGGCATAAAACACCAACACCCACTGTCCAGGAAGTGTCACCAATGAAATACTAACTCTACTAAGAAAAAATCAATTTACACGGCACATATGAGGTCCGGTCTCTGGGTACTGTAGCTTTATCTGCGATAAAGTTAAAAAATGTTAATTACTAGTCAAAGTCTGACCCGATATGTGCTGATCCAGACAGTTCGAATTGGCAATAATAGCTGGTATAATGTAAAGCCCGGATGTTCTATAAAAGCTAAAGTTTTACGTTTACGACGGAGTGTTAACACGTCACCCTTTGTTATTGATGAAATGTTAAATATATAAAAACAGAGAATTAACACGCCGTGACAAATATGTACGGCAATCCACTTTTCAGTAGTATGTCGCTTATTACTCAGTCAACTACAACTATGTTCTGCAACAAACGCACACTTCGTATTAGTAGGCAAAAGCCTGGAATTCGCTTGAAAAGACCACACAGAAACAGAAATACACGTAGTGCAGGAAAATAGTTGCGACGCCATTATGCAACAGTCCCAGACCGCAGAGAAGCATTCGCACTCAAGCGTCAACTCGTCAAGGAGATATCAGGTGCACTGAGAATCAGACATGCAGCGTCAACCTGAAACGCCACAGCTACCTGACAGTTCTGCTGGTGGTCTGGGTGTGAACTCACTGTCATGAGAGTAATCCTTCATCCCATGCTTGTTGTGTTCGTGTCATGCCATGAAGAACGAAACTGATAAACTCGGAAGAGCAGATTTTAGTGTCCTGACAGGTGCAGGCTAAGCAAACAAGAGGTTTCGAAACCCCAAGAAATTTAAAAATTGTGCTTCACTTGAGAAGACACGAAGATAACATGCAGGCGAAACGAAGAGGATCACAAGCAACTTTATCGAAATGAATTTAACACCAGGATTAGCAAGCAACGAAATAAGTAGCCCAGAATACAAGTAAACAATGAGCCTCAATGCATCCAGAAAAGACACCACGCAAACCTACTGGGAGGAAGTACGAGAAGATTAATCATGCTATCCCACTGAATCAAAAGGACGATACGGCAAGGTTTATTGTAGGCTGAACCTCATATTTCCTGAATTCACCAATGGCATCTCGTTCGTAGTTATAAAGAGAAAAAACCATCACCATCATTCCAGCCTTTAGCCGTACTTGTGAGTACAATGGCCCGTGCTGCCGTTGGTCTTGAAAACGGTCCACGAAGTTGGATAGTAACAAATAAGTTCGAGTATGCAGCGAGGGAAAAGGATAGAAAAATAAGCAAAGAAGGATAACTGCGTTTCACGAAAAAGGACTCAATACGTATGTGGATGTACCTTCTCTACTGGGTACGACATAAAGCCATGCCGGAGTGTTTCCAACCAGCGAGGGGGATGGTCGCGAACGCCCCAAACAGGTAGACAACATCTACCAACCTTGATCAGCGGAACAGTCAAAACATTCACGGCCCGCGACCACGTCATCGTTTGGCCGCCTTGCGGTTTCTTTCAAATGTCAACAGCTACAATAGACAATGTCCCGTACGGTAGACTCTCCGTCGGCACAAGGAGCACACTACCCAACCAGCGAAGACTGTACGTTTTAACTATCTTGGTTATCCGTTGTGAACTTGCACATTCCCAAAATGTGCGCTAACGGACTGCCATATCACACACAAAGTCAGCCCATGTCATAAACTAAACGGCGGAGACAGTGGTATTCAAATACCAAAAGTCTATGTGCAACTTCCGTAGGAACAGGCTAGGTCTCTGCGCATTAAAATTGTTTCCAATCGACAAGTGGAAGTCTTTACAACAACAGAAATGACGGGAACTTCAGAATACACCACGTAACTTCCATGTCCTTGTATACACCTCGTCAACAATATCACAGGCTGACGAGATGACACTACCCAGGTAGGTGAAACAACCGACAGTCTCCAGCAGCCCAGCAGCTACAACAAAGACAGGGTCAGTGAAACTCAGTCTTTTAACAACACATTACACCTGAATGCCGCCGCAGTGTACATCATAGAAACCACCCATATATCCTAACCGATTCAGCAAAGTCTACGTGTTCTCTGTGAAAGAATTACGCAAAGCAATGTTGTCCGCATACTCGAGGTTAGTCAGCTTACCACCGGTAAAAACCCTACGCGGGGATCCTCAGAAACTCTGGATGCTCCTTTCAAAATACCAACCATCAGAAAACTGAAAAGGAATGGGGAAACGGACATCCCTGCCTAAAGGCACTTGACGCGGAGAACAAGCAAGATGGCTTTGCACCCAGTGCGCGTGTACGATTTCAACAAATGGACACGGTCCACTGAGACTTTTATGTGATGGAGACAACCACACATAGCGTGTTTTCCAATCGAGTCAAAGGCCAACTTTAAATCCAAAAACATCAGGACTGTTCACTGAGGAAAGTAGCTTTGATGCTCCAACGTCTGTCGCAAAATGAAGATATGAATGATACATCCGAAAACTCGATGGTCCTTCTCTTACGTGGTTCTATGTGTTTCAGAAGTCACTGCGTTCAGACTCATGAGCATCTTGGATGAAATAGAGACAAGGCCAATGCCTATCTTTTGGGCCCATGATGTCCAGGCATCTTTTTTCGAAAGAAGAAAGACCATTGATACGCGCTAGCCACAAAGCACTTACGTGGTCATTCAAAGAAGATATCAACAGGCTTACTGTGTTTAACCATCGTTGTCTCCACCCAGTAGCCCACATTAAATGAACTGATCGCGTGAGCAATGTGGTCGTTCGCCGGTGAGTATTCCGGAACGCTCGGGATGCGCGATCAATTGGTCAACTAATCACGGTGTGAAGCTTGCGATGGTTGGGTCACGTACTCCGTATGTCACCTAATCGTTTATCGTACCGGGCATTATATACTGAGACCAACAACAGTTGGGTGAAACTGCGTGGTGGTGAACCAACAACGTGGTCACGAAATATGAAGACCTTGATTGCTCCACTAAACAAGGTGGGTAGGTGCCTGCCTGGATGGGGTCCTCGTGATCACTCAAACTGCTGGTCAGGGATGCCATCCGAGATGGCAATGTATCACAATCAACGGCGGTCTTGTATCCACACCATTTCTAGTTCTTCCGCTTAGTCTTGTTTTAATAATGTTCAACCTTCTTAGTAACGTTATCTCCCATTGTATTCCACCTCACTGTTGAGTGATGATGATGAGTCTTTAGACCAGTTATTTAGGAGTGTCATCTACATTACGAAACACACAAGACTCCTTCAAAATTAATTGGGAAACGTAGAAGATTAAAAAATATGCTTGCAATGCCAATTGAGTATACGTTAGCTAAAACTGTTCGGTCCATACAGCCCATAGAAAAACAGAGCGGAAGAAGACTGAAGTGATAATTCTGTCGAAGTTTTCATTCCTTCTGTCAGTGTAGGCTGCACCTGACAGGGCCGAAATCCTAGTTCGAATAACCATCTAGAACGATGCATTGCACAAGTCTAACATCTATTGCAAGGTAACAGAATGGGTCAGACGGGCCAATGGTAAGTAATCAGATGACAAGTAGGGGCATCCACAGGTTTGTATGTCGCACTACTGACCGCCTAGGAGTGTTTAGGTAGCCAAGAACGATCGTGTGAACAATCAACTATATTTAGAGCTGAGGCACTGCTAAATTCCGGGTAAGGATAGAGGGAGATAGAAGTACCTTCAAACAAAAAGCATTCCAATCATCCAACGGTTGATCATCACCACCGACGTATTATCAAATATGACTGAACAGCATCTGGTACCAATCAAAAGTCTGAGGTAGCTTCGAATACATCGACTGCGCGTAGCAGTGATCAGAATTAGACATTAATGTCTTATTCACTACGTCTTTGGACAGCCGCAGCTCTTTGCGTACGCTATTTTTTAAGGCCACAACAACGGTCGGACATAAGCCCTATATGGCCTGAATAGCCTACTTATCAATTCGAGAAAACGTTTGTTTCACCATGCCCAGCGCGGCGAATCCTTTTCTGGCTGTTTTTCGTGACGGGGTGAGAAGGACAAATTACACGATAGCCAGACACCCAGGTCATTTTTGAGACTCACCATAGAGACACATACTTCTGCTTATGTATACTGTGTTTCGAAGGTGTTGCCGGAATCGCCATCGAAAGACACGTGTGCACATTTACAGTTGTTGATGGGAACACAGTACTTCTCTGTCTATTTCTGAACCGCAATGAGGTCGGCTTGCAAAGTGCTGACACCATGAAAGCTCCAGATATTTAAGTCATCCACATAGAGAAGAGAGTGACCGAAACTCCACTCCGGTAGATCGCTGGTGCAGTAATGGACCAAGACCTGATCCTTGTGCTATACTTACTGAGATAAGTACAAGGGGGAAAAGATAAGAGCCAGGTTTAACAAGAAGGGTTCTGCCGTTAAGAAATGGGGTGACTCAGCGGTGAATATCACGTCTGATGTCACACACCTCCATTTTCCGCAGAACTGGGTTACATAGTACAAGGTCAAACGCCCTGGCAAAATCGAAGAAAATGGCGTCTGATATAAGACCATGATCTCTAGCGTCATGTCTATTAGGCAGGACCTATGTGATGGGAATCCGTGCTGAGATACAGAGATAAGAGTATTATCTAGAAGGTGCTTTAAGATAGTTCGCTTAGAAAGACGTTCTAAGATTTTGCACAGAATATTAATCAGGCTGATCGGTCGTTAGCCGACCGGAAAATGTTGATCACCAGACTTATAAACAGGGATGGCGGCAGCTTCATTCCACCACTTGGGAATGACACCGGTAGGCAGGATGGACATAAAAAGTCACGAAATGGTTTGGCAAGCACAAAAAACGCTTTATCCAGTATTCATGGATGAATCTGGTCCGGGACCAATTAACTAAAAAGATTGGACTTATAAAGCAAGATCTGAACACCATGCGCCAAGAATTCTGTAGATAAAAGAGGCTGTTTAAATGTCCGCGGAGATAAACACTGAGAATGTAACGAGTCTGAGTTGTAAATGGTGACGTACTGATAAATCTGCGACGACGTTGGTTTCGGAAGAAATTTCACAGTTCAGTTGAAACAAGGACAGAGGTGAGGCGGATTCTTACGACAGTAACGCATGCATTTGCAAAGAAGGTTTTGTTCCAGCGGACTATTTTAAGCACTGTGGATTGCTTTTGAAGACTATTCTGACAGATTTCGACTCGCACCGACTGCGCATTTTACGAAATGTTTAAGCGTCCTCAGGTTTATCGGAGTGTCTCTGCTGAGCAACTAGTTGCACCTGGCTGTCAGGAAGTCGGTGAAATCCCCTAGGGATAAGAGAGCGAGAACAGCTTATTATCCGCTTGTGTGAAACGCACAACGTGTAATACTTTAATGCATTGACAATCAGAGGCAATTGAAGTGACGCCCACGTGGACCATAACGAAATGCATTCTCATACAATCAAAGTCGACCGGTTGGAACTTCGGACCGACTACTTCTTCGCAAGCCGCCATATTCAGTAGTAGAGAAAGTCGAAGACCAGAATCAAAATGATTAATGTGGTCTAGGAGAGCCTAAATACCAACCTGATTTTTGTTTGTGATCACGAGACCCAGCAAAGAGAAGACCTGTTCTGGACAGTACCTCGTTGTAGACTTCTCGTGTTGTGTTCGGGTCTTCTATTGCAAGATAAATAACAGAGCTGAGGGTGTTGCAACTAAGACGTTTTGAAGCGCCAACATCAACCACGACAAGCAAATGAAAGGAGTGCAGTGTTGGAATAAATTCGTCCAAATGAGACAGATGGACCTTATCGTGCTCGAAGTTAAGCGGTAGACAACTCCCAACAAAAGTGGATCAAGATTACGGACCTTGAATTATAACCAAACAACATCGTACGTAGGAGAGATGTTGCCGCTGAGTACAAAAAGAGGAGCGACTTGAGACTAACGTGGATAGTGACCTTTCCCATACGTCCCTCCGGCAAACCGCACAGTGAATAGAACAGCAAGAGATACCAATTTCATTATCACTTAGTTCTGGTATCAGCCACGATTCTGTGAGTGCCACAGTGGGGATTCCCGTCATACGCCATCTGTATTATTTCCGGAAGCATACACCTGAAACCAAGAAAGTTGGTGTAGACATAGCTTAAGCTTTTCATTATTGAGCGACACCCGAGTAGAAACAGAAGAGGGTTCAATAATGGATGCATGCTTCCCATGGAACTGGGAGGAGTTAGTAGCTAGGAGTGGATTTTGTCGGGCTGCTTGCGCCAACTTTTCTTTTGGAGCGTCTGTGAGTGGTCGCAGCCCGGCGCCTTTTACCGCACCGCAGTAAAAAAAATCTCTTAAAAGGTGCGGGAAGGTTGATGATGTGAGTGTGAACGAACCTTTGCATGGCAAATTTCGGGCGTCATGGTTCATCATCATCATCATAGACAGCAATACATCAGTGGTTCACACTGATGCTTAACGGCCACACAACCACGAAGAAGAAAACGCAAACCCTGTATAGGAAAAGAGAAGAAAAAAAGGGAAGCAGAGGGGACCCAATCATTAAAAATAACTACGTCTACATTCAAACATACAACATCAAGGCGCCTACACCTTACAAACAAACAACCGAGCTGTAAGTCAAAGTAAAACGTCATCAACAAGATAGCTTCCTTACGGCTTTCACTGTTCCGCGTCATTAAGTGCACTCACTTCACAGACAACTCGGTCAAACAATGACAACGTTCACGCCACTGAGCTCGGTTAGCCGCCATCTCACCTAACATTACAAGCCACCGACTCTGTGAGTCGCGAGGGCTTCGGCCCGGAAGACGAACCCGATCTACATTAGCCAACCCCTTCGTGAACGATTTTATTTTCCTACACCCGGTTATCGTCTGTCCACCTCGCATCTTGCATCAATCGACCGCAGCGTCGGCAAACAGTGTTTGGTGTGGCAGACGACTAGCTGGCATCCTTAGTACGTGGCCTAACCATCTGAGTCTGTGCAAATGTAGTGACTGAACAAAAGAACTCGTTTGACAATCAATGCCAAACAACCACTTCCACAGAGATGTCTCAGATTAGGAAATACCGCCCTAGCCTTAGAAATACGCGTCTCTATTTCATTCCCTACACCTTCGCCGCCGCCGCTAATGCAGCTTCCAAGTTAGTGCCTCTCGGTGCCGCCACTTTCTTCGCTTGTTGCACAGGTACTCTTATCCCTGTTTATGAACCGTGGTGATGATAGCTCGGGATAACAGCCTATTCGTGTAGCATTCGGTGACGGCACTTTTTCCAAGAACCTTGCTAAAAATCGTGTTTTTCGGCTAACGCAGTGTTCTGTCTTTCGTTGTGCTGGGAGGTGGCCGACACCGAACGGAATTCAACCACGGTAGCTGACCTTGGAACCCTTCTTTCATTTTCTGTACGTGAGTGATGCGTGCTTTGTGGCGTTTGATGCGTCTTTTGGACACGAACATGAAAGCACTTAGTGTCATGCGCAGTAGTCTCAGTATAGTTTGCGTCATACTGCTCGCGTGTCAGCCTGATAATCGCATTACTGCTTTTTTGTAAAGGCTATTACTTTACGACTCGGGTTCAAGAAATACCTGAGCGTGTTCTGTTTCCTGGATGTCACAAAACGCGTCCTCGCGAACAGGCTGTGCACCAAAGCTACAAAAGGACACTTGGCCTTCTGATAATTTTACTTCCTATGTTCAGCCTCGAAACTGCTTGAATGAACGCTGGCTTCGAAATCCACCAAAACCAACCTGAAAGGCATATCTTCTGATCGTTCTGTGCAACAGAGAAAGAGATGTGATCGATGGGCTGAAATCAAAGCACTAATCAAGGCTGATTGTAAGCTACACATACAGTTATACTATAGATAACACGTAAAAACCACACGAAGTGGCAAACGTGCCACCGTAAGCTACAACTGACGACTAATGTTACAGTTTATCTCCTCGCAGTATTCAGGCAAACACCTAAGCTTGTAACTGGAAGCGGGAATGCTGTCCCTACTGACACCAGTTCAATTTCCGATTCTCCAAGCCAAAATACAAATGTTAAGAATACGGAAGTCGCTCGAAAACCGTCTTCCGCGTTATTCGCCCACGACACTGCCACACAAAAGTCTTCCTTTCAACAGTCGAACCGAAGAAGCTTGCTGAGGTCACCTCCCAATAATCGAAAGGCACTTCTTTGGTCAGTCTCATTAGGCATTTCTATGAGTGGTCTCACAAGGTCACAAACAGCGTTCTGCAAAGTTTCGTCCGCAAAATATGAAGCAGATCAAATTTCTGTGGGTGAAAACTTTCAATCACTTTCCCAAGACAAGGCTAAGAAGGTTGCAAGTTACGATGTCAAAACGTCCGACAAGCGCCCTCTGAGTCGTTGAAGTGAACTCAGGTAGTTATGTCGCTCACACAGCCACAAAGAATGACTCGGCAAAGCAACCCGGGTCTAACCACTGCCTCCCATAGTCCCCCCCTACAACGTTAGGTTTCCTCTCCCAGGCTCTCCTCTCCAAATTCCTGTCTTTTCTTGCAAAAACAAGCGGACTGTCTGAATCTATTCAATAAACTACTACAAATCAGATAGCTGGTTCATAAAACTCGGCAGCATATCTTTGCTTTTACGGTGACCTGAAATACAGGTGACATCAGTGACAATGAGTAGAATGTCTTCGGATATTCTGTTTACCCAGCTGGCTCCGTTCGAAAGAGAATGGGGGGCATTGAGATCTTCATTAACAACAGTCTCTCGAAACCTATGGTCATCAAGGACGTTCGCTCTTCTGATAGGTGTGGTGTTCTGTGGCTTCAGTTAACACTGCGTGGCCATGACACTTCCAATGGAGGTTATCTATCGTTCTCCTTCCGGCAAAACTCCCGATGATTACATTCTTTTCGTGAACCTAGAAAACCTCGTACAAATACGGTGACTTATTCCTCTTCTTATTATGGATGACTTCACTGCACCCAAGTAAACTAGTCGCCAGTGTCCCGCCGGGACTATGGAAGCACATTCTTGACTTTCGTATTGATATTGATACAGATGAAGGCGTGAACACAGCAAGTCAACGCCCCGGCGCAGCATCGTTCTGGTCAGATCTCCTCTTTGGTGGACCTAGTCAGCATAAACGAAAGCCACCGGGCAGACAGAGTGGTCATCAAGCAAACGACTAAATACAGTGAACACTCCCTGCTCGCCATTGATCGTATCTGTTACCAGCTACACAAACAAGCAGA
>JTDE01001268.1:2145-26375 GCA_014338405.1 Paragonimus skrjabini miyazakii
TGTACATATCATGGAAATCGGTCTGAAGAAATATCTGAGCATCTGGTTATTGCCTAACTTATCCTCCGCGTATCGTCAGGAGATGGCCGCAAGAAAGGGATTTCCCGCACTTAGAACGATGAAGCGCACTTTCCCCCGCATAGATAAGGGAGAATTTCGAACGCTTTACGGGGTTTATATAAGATCGCTCCTGATGTTTGCTGACCAGGTCGTGTATAACGGCCTAAAGAAAAGCATATTAGAAGCTGAGCGTGCCCAGTTTGAGGATACCAAATTGGTCTAGGGCCTGAGAAATGTTACGTATGAGTTTCAAATTGAAATTCTTGATTTGCATCCACTTGAAAATCTTCATCTGTATACACCTGAATTACGACGACTTTGCGGTGATTTAATTTTCACACACTTCTTTAGAGTCGGCATCGTTGAACTGTTCTTCACTGTAGCGAATAATGACGGCCGACAAAGACATAACAAGAAGCATTTCAAGCTTCGTCCTCGTACCTTCCCCAGACAACAGTTCTTTTCTTATGGGGTTGTTAATCCTTGGAGCAGCCTTCATCATGAGGCCATTAGCACCGCTTCCAGAGATCGTTTCAAAGCATTGATTGATTTCCATTTACCTAACAATCTATTGTGCAAAGAATTTTACTGTCTTTAGTATTTACTCCAATCCTCCAGAACGGCGCTGCACCCTCTTTTCAATATTCGTTTCCCAGGTTGACAGAAGCCCGCTTGATACCAAGCAAAGAAAACTGACTGCATCCGGGAATCTTGGGCCTCTGCCTCGAACCCGTGTATGAATCGCTGAAATGCGTCATACCATACACAAGAAGACAAATATACCAAATCAGCTTCGACAAATCCGAGGGTCTCTGTAGATTATCTCTCTACGTGTAAACGTCGTTTGGGTCGGTTTTTCCTTTTATAGTTCAGATATTGCTTCCGTTATTGAGTTTAGGCATATCATCTTTCACTCGTGATCAGCGATCGTGAGAAGACTGTGCAACGTCGAGCTACTAAGGCAGTCTTGGGTGTGAAAACTGGGCCGTAGGACATAAGGCTGAAATCTTTGAACGTTTATCCTTTAAAGTATTGTCGGCGTAGATGTGACTTGAAAGTAACCTTTTTTATAATAAAATTCCAGGTTTACCCATGCCGGCTGACACCCAACAGGTGAAATGACATGACGTTGAGGATCTAGCCTTTAAATTCAGAGTTCCAACATAGCAGACTAAAATGCAGGCAGCATGTTCTCATTGCGCGGTTGCGAACATTGGAGGGTTCCACTAGAACATAATGTTCTTGATAACTCTTGTGGTGGATCTGATAAAGGCTAATCATGAAACTGGATCAGCGACTCCATGTGTGCAAGCCTACACGAATGCAGACCTATCATACGTGCTAGCTTGTAGAGAATATTTTAGTAATAGTGGATACATAGTATTAGATACAAGCACCAGTACGTACAGATAAGCATTGACGAATATGGAAGTTGGGACGTGTGCGATAGCAAGCATGGCTGGACTTTGAGATGTACGGACGTTTATCTTCAGTTTGCAAGCTGAAACGCTCTCATGTGTGTTTGATTTCCCACAAGTAGAAGCAACGGTTCTGTAGGCGTATACTTCAGGTGATGCTCTCTTCCTCTTTTGTAGAGAGATCGCGAGAGATTACCTCACGTTGAAATAAAAAACTTGAGGTCGAAGCTTATCGATGCAAGAACCCGGACGTTCTGGCTCCTGGTCGTCTTTTTTCCTATGAATCGAATTGAATTAAATTGACGCACAAAAGTTCGTAAAAGTGCGTCGGTCTAGAGTTCTACTACATAGAATAAAGTATTCAGTTGGTACGGTCTATCGTGTCGTTCCCAAGCAATTTTTGAGGCCATCAAGGAGATAATTCTGGCGACAGATGAGTTCTGAAATGTGCTGAAACAAATAATCGATTCCGTTAGCCTTCAACTCTCCAGAAATCAGTACACAAGCGACACGAAACGCAGAGAGAACGCGGGGCTTGTGACCTTGAAGGCCAAATTTGTGTTACTGATTCGTTCGATTCACATGGTTTGGACATCGGGTGTATATGTGAAGTTGAGGGAGGTGAAAATTCTGCAGAACAACGAAATTTTAAAGCATAAATAGTTGCACTAAAAGATCCGCTGTTGTAATGGCCTGGTCAATCGGATGATAAATATGACCACAATGTGGTAATTTCAAGGAAGAGTCGTAACGGCAACAAATAGGCTCAAAGGTAGATGTACAAATAAAGCGGGAGACGTATTCGTAAAATATGAGCGAATGATAGATAAGTCGAAGTCGGCTGGATTGGTTAGACCACCAAAAGGAAGAAAGACAACGCCAGAGATGAGATTCGTTAGGCGAGTGATAGATAATTCCACACGTGGCACGATATGATAAACGTTGAGCGTCGATAGATCAGCTGATACGAGAAGCTAAAATATTTTACCGCCCAATCACTTTCCCAGTCCAAAACACCACACGAATGAAGAAGATGGAGATGGTGCGCGGTAACTTCCGCATAGTTGTGTTGACGATTCAATTCAATAGGTGATGGTGATGGTTTCAAAAGGTGTACAAATGAAGGTAATAAAACGATATATACAAAATGTACAAACATGAAATAAGAAATATAACGATGAATTGTGGACACTACAAAACTCCCTCACCAGAGAGTTTTTGGTTTGAAAACACGGTGAAAGAACGGCAGTGAAGAGAAAACAAACCAAATGCTCGACGGGTATGTCATGTACTGTAATCTGTCAGGTGTTCTGGCCAGTGTACAGACCGCCATCTGCGTGTGGTGCGCTGCTCAAGAGAACGAGCGGGCTGGGTTGCAGGTGGATGTGATACTGTCGGGGGTGGGGAGGGTGTATTTCAATCAACATCGGGTCAGGTGGTAAAACGTCCTTCTCTGTGTAAGCCGGTTTTTGTCGGTCAATGGATACAGCTTCACTTCGTCCAGACCTGTCGGTAATGAAGAATTTTTCGTCACGCTTGACCACCTTGAAGGGACCAGGCTATCGTGGTTGTAATGGCTTCCTGGTGACGTCTTGGTGCCTAAACACAAAGTTACATGTGGATAAACCCGGAGGTTTTTGTTCTGGGCGTCAATGTTGACGGGTCGGTGTGAAACAAAGGTCTGACATATGTTGTCGTAAACCAGAAATGTAATCCGTACCAAGTTCCGAATGATTCGAGGGTTAAATCAATTCTCCTGGGAGGTGCAAGTCTGTACCATAGACTAATTCCGAGGTAGTACAGTCGACGTCCTTTCTAACGGTAGACCGGATTCCAATGAGAATGAGTGGCAGGCGTTCACTCCATTTCATTGCGTCGGACTGCGCGGCTCTCGAGGCTTTCATTTGTCGGTGAAAACGCCCAACTAGACCACTAGCGCAAGGACGGTACGCCGTCGTTTCAATGTGCGAACAACCCAGTAACTCCGTGAAGCTGCGAAAAAGAGAAGATTGGAACTGGGTGCCTCTATCCGTATTGATTGTAGATGGCACACCAAAATTAGCGATCCAGTGTTCAAATAGGGCCTTCGCGACTGTATCCGTTGAAACATCTCCAATTGGCACGGTTAAACGTCGACGGGTGAAACGGTAGATTGCGGTCAATATACACGTACAATCGTTGGAAGGTGGCAGTGGACCAACGATGTAAAGGTGTACGTGGGAAAAATGGGCGTCCGGCTGGGAGAATGTGCCAGGTGTGGTAACCATATATCTGTGCACTTTACTCCTTCGGCACTCCATACACTGTTGTGACCACCATTGTTCATGGAGGGCCAAACAAAGCGCTGTGCAATCAGCTTCAATGTGCTGCGTTTTCCGGGGGGGAAACGTTGAACATGATTAAAAACAGTACGGTGGTACGAAAGTGGGACAAAGGGTCTAGGTTTATCCGTTGAAGAATCACACAGAACGTCACCAGCTTGTGTCGACAGAGGAATGGTGGACAATTCCGAGGACTTACATATGGAATCGTTCTTGATGTCCTCACTGCACTGCTGGGCTGTGGCCATCTCAGAAAACTCAAAGGAAGGCGACCATTGGGTTGAGTTGACGTCAGGACGTGATATAGCAGCAGCGACGATGTTAGCTTCACCACATGTGTCGGATGTCCGTGGTGAATTGGGAGATATAGTCCAGATGTCTGATTTCCCGCGGAAAGCATCTAGCGGGTTTGGCGTGAAACGTATGTGTCTAAGGTTTTTGTCGGTTTGCATGACAAAGTGTCGGCTTTTCAAAAGGTGCCGGAAATAACGGATCGTGGAACAAATAGCTGGCAGTTCATGTCCGAAGGTGCTGTATTTAATCTGTGCCGGTTAAAGCTTTTAGGATTGTTGTTCGCCATTCGTGGATTGTCCTAAGACTGCGCCGACGGCAGCATTTGATGCATCCGTGGTGAGAAGGAGATAGGCGTTTGAATCGCAGCTGATGAAGCACAGTTTATTGACGTGACATAGGGCTTACTTTGCAGCTGAGAACGCTGTCTTGACTTCGGGTGGGGGTTCAGATGACTTCCGTTTGGTGACGACTTGGCCTGTCAGAGGTCTTAAAACGTCGATAATAGTTAAGTATGCCGAGGAATCGGCAAGGTTGGGTAGTTTGAATCGAAAAGGTTGAGATAGACTCCCTTTTATCTGGCAGAGGTGAGATGCCGGTCTGATCAATGAGATGTCTCGAGAAATCCAATGAATTAAATCCGGAGTCACACTTGTCGATGTTGATTTTAATATCGCATTGCGCGAAAGGGTCGAAAACAGCACGAAAATGAAAAAATGCTCCTCGTTTGAGCGGCTAGCTCTCAAAACATCGTCGATGTAGACGTACGCGAAAGGGGGTCCATGTAGTTCTTCGTCCATGAATGGCTGAAATGTTTGAGCCGCATTACGGAGTCCAAAGTGCATTCCTGTGAACTCGAAAAATCCAAAAGGGGTTGTAATGACCATTTTCAGGATGTCCTCTTCCGCGACCGGGATCTGATAATAGGCGCGTACTAGGTCTAATTTACAGAAAACAGTAACGCCAGCTAGTCCTGAGGAAAAGTCGTGGATACGCGGTATGGGGTACCTGTCCGGGATTGCGCAATTGTTGAGGGCGCAGTAATCACTGCAAGGTCGCCAATCGCCCGGAGATTTTTTGAGTACCATGTGCAGTGGCGCTGCCCAAGAGCTGTTTGAGGGCCGAATTTTGCCTAACTAAAGCATACGTTCGCTTCAGCTTTGACGATTTTGAATATGTCGGAGAGTAAACGGCGTGGTCCAGCAAAAATCAGAGAGCTGCGTGTTATAATACGATGTACCACATTGTGGTTAACCGTCTCGGTATGTGAGCACGGCCGAATTAACGAAAGAAAATCTTTCAACAGTGCTGCGAAAGACGGTGTTGGTTGAAGGGCGGTCCGGATGCCGACTGTTGAGATCGTCAATTGGACATTGTTTGCTGTGCATGCGGCAGTGTTGTCAATTAGCCTACGCCTCTTGACCTCAACGGAAGATGAAAATGTGCCAGGAATTCGGCAGCGATCAGTGGCGTTTGAACGTCGGCGAGCAGGAATATCCGTCGAAAACATCGCCGGAGACCGAGATCGACAGTGAGGGAGCATTTCCCGAAGGTTTTGATACGACTTTTATTTGCGGCCTGTAAAGTGTACTGGCCAGACTAAAGCCAATCATTGGGTTGCGGTGGAATGGCGCCGAGCTGGGCTGCTGTACAGATAAGGAACCGCAAGCCGGTCGATCGACCTCTGATGAAAAATAGGCGACCAATGCTTGCTGGGCCAGCGACAGTCTTCGCCGTTCCTGGCAGTGACGCGTGGTGGGTTTGGCATGTGCGCGGTTGGGCGCAGTCTTTTTGTTTGTGTCGAAAGTTTTCGTGATACCAACACCACTTGGACGGGCTGCGGTAGTTAGGTCGTGCACAGCTTCTGAATGGATGCCTCTTCGGGTCATTGATCTGCATATCCATACTGTTCATACTCTAGCACATCTTCTATGTCATAAAGGTTGGACAATCACTGGTAGTTGAGACTGAATTGGAGGACGTGAGGACATCTATGGTTGCGGCGCACGCCGGTTGCGAGGGGAAGGCTTCCGATACTTCATCCGAAAGGACTGCCGATTTGTCGATTCAGCTATCCTCATCCGAGGGCCAAAATGTGTTGTAACACAGACATAAGATTTTTCGCCCACAACTGTTTCACGATGACGTCATCGAGCTTCCGCGAGCCCAAGAAACCTCTCATGTAGCGTAACAACTGAGATGGACACTAGTCGCCTAGCTCCACTGACCTAAACGATTCATGTAACAGTTTAGATTCTGACTTCCCTGTCCGTTTTATGATGGCGTCTTTTAAAATCGTGTAGGGAAAATTGGACGGAACTGATTCCAAAAGATCTTCCACACCTGCCGCGACATCAAAGGAAAGAGATTGCGCGACGTATAAAAACCCTGTTTTCTCTGATGTTATCCGCCTGGTGGTAAAGACAGCCTCATTCTAGTGGAAACACAGTCAAAGATTTCGAGAGCTGTATTCGGGCGGTTTGAAGGTAACACTGTGTTCGGCTTTAATGTCAATGTCCACGGTGTCAACCATTGCTAATATCAGAAAAGGATGGAGGACTGTTGATAAAAACAGACAGGCCCACTGTACGGTCTTCCACGAAGACGTTGAGCAACGCGTAGCAATAAACCAACGATCCCACATGGTCAAAACAGAATTGATTCACAACGCCACGGTACTATTGAATAAATGATCAAAGTTAATAAGTAGACAACCTCAACAGTTTCGATCGACGGATGGTTTCCGGGAGATAGTTACAATTTGATGCCAAATAGGCCAAAGATGAACTGTAAGCACATAATATGACATTCATACCCAACAGAGTTCTTTCGGGCAGTCAACAGGTTCAAAAACAACAGGGACGAGCTGAGCTCCAAAAAGCGACGCGCGCACCACTCAAGCAAAGTACAAAAGGCGACAAGTGGCTGTTCGCACAACTGTCAATTGACGCGATAAAACAAAAACATCTAGGTCAAGGCCAATTAACGGCCAGAAACAGGGGCGGTAGAATATACAGAGATAAACGTTTTGGTGGAATAGGGTTCGGGTAGGATTTTAACAAAGCCGTGGCTTGGAAATCCGATAAACTCACCAATTTTGTAGTGAACCAATCAATCTAATGTTAAAAACGACAAAAATATGGTAACATCAGAGAAGAGTCCTTACGGCGACTGATAGGTTCAAAGGCAAGCGTGAAAATCAAACGGAAGTCGTTTCGTAAAATAAGAACGGCTCATAGATAAGTCGAGGTCGGCTGGATTGAATAGACCATCGCAATGGAGGCAGACAGAGCCAGAGACGAGATTCGTTGGGTGACCGATAGGTCAGTTCACGTGAGGGCATGAAGGACGTTTCCATCTTTAGGTCCTTGAAATTATCCAACATTCCTCTGTCGACGCAAGCTGGTGACATTTTGTGAGACATTTCAACGGGCAAACCTGGACCTCTCGTCCTACATCTTTGCCGACACACTGTTTTTTATCATTTCCACCGTTTGTCTCACCCGGAAAACGCCGAATCACTGTGTAGCAATTTTAAAAGCTCGCCTAGACCAGCATATATTACATTAGTCCCGATACCGCACCTTTTGTTTCCTATTTCAACCCACTAGCGGAGATTTTTGAGTATCTGAGCCTCGGAACGCGAAATTTTCAAAAGCTCCAGCTTCGTACAGCCGCTCACAACCCGTTGAACCACTGGACCCATTGAGGTCTAGAAAACTAAAAAATCCTGCTTTCTTTTTTCACTAACTCAGCGAAGCGAATTCATTGATCTCTTCGCCTCTGGTACTCGCTCCCAAGTTCTGTCAATTGACATTACCTTCCAACGTTGTGAGTTGTTTTATCGCACTTCTTTGGGCATCGTAATTAATAATTACGTGGCGGCGCCAGGGATGAGATGCTTGGTTTGGTGAGGTTTTTCGCATGTTATTATCTCACGTGTTTGGTCAGTCCCCTTTCCATATTTTCCTAATTTCGATTGTTTAGGTGAATGTATACGGCGCGGACAGAAGCAGTTGTCAGCAAGTTGGGTTTACTTCACAGTTAAAGTGCGGATCGTGCAATGAACTGAAGAGGTTCAAACTGGATAAAATTGAGAAGGATTGTTTTGAATGTTGCGAAACCGAAGACGCCCACAGGGTCATAAAGGTATCTGCATCATTTCATTTCTCACACTCTCAGAAATATTCAAAGGCCGATTTGGTTGTATGTTCCTGATCTTTAGACAGATATCCCCAGGTTCTGAGTAAGTTTCCATCTTTATTTTGTTACTTTTGATCGAACATTGCACATCCGCACGAGTTTTGTAATTTGTACAACCCATGGCGAGCAGTTATTTTTTTATTCCCGCGGCCGTTATTGGAACTTATAATATTAATGTTATACCCTTGTCCACTTATTTTTTTTCTTGATTCCTTTTAATTACACGTGCAATAAATATACATAGTACACAATGGGCAATCGTGCTGAGTCAATCGCGCCGAGCCCATAAGGCTACTCATAACCTTGTGAGTGATCGGCGGCCCGAGCCACAGTACCTTTTGGTCAGGTTCATGACTGCTATGATGATGATGTGAACTTGAAGTGGGTAAGTATCAACTACAACGATCCACTTAAATGTGCTTAACAGCTGTTCAACAATTAACTCACTTGTGTTTATACCATACCCCAGCCTCAACGTATTCCAGGGCTAATAGATGGAGTAAGACCAAACCAACCGGGACAACCGGTCGAGAATAAAGCAGTAGGTGAATAACGGGTGTATTACCCATGCATTAAATCGATTTACGAGCGAGCGAAACATAGGACGAGACTATCATACGGCGGAACAGTAGGTGAATGTCCGCTTTGCTGGTACGTTCGAGTGCCTACGTTGCTGTCGGTATTCCCATCCGTTCAAACGAATTTCTATGCACGTGCGTAGGTACGCAACAAAAAGGTTACAAATGTGTTAGGAGACGCATCTCCTAACGAAGCAGCAAAGGCCAACCACGTCATATCGATTGATCGGCCCGGCCTCGAGTGAATTGATATTTTTTAACTTACTCGGCTGGTCAATCTCACTCAGTTTATCAGATTACAGCTACACGATCGAACACCTGTACGTTGTCTGAACTGTTTTCTCGCGTTCACTTTCTGGTGCCCTCCATAACGTAATTTGTTCTAACGCTTTGACTACCAGATATGATCGTCTCGATTGATTTGCTATGCGTTTTGTCGGCCATGTATGGTACTCATTTCGCCCTATAAATTTAGGGCCTCTGTGGCCTAATTCTGACTCGTCTCGTCCTCCCAATAAACACTGTTGCAGCACCTACTCTGTTTCTCGGTTCTGAGTCAAGCGATTGAGCGCGTACCAAAAGGGACGATCCAATAATAAGTGAACCATCTTTTTCACATATGGTCTCAATTACATCGACTCGGCGACCAACACAACCACGGATCAGGGAAAAAAAGCCTTCTGCTATTCCCATATAAAAGAGGCTTTATCTATCTTGTTCGATTGCTCGAAAAAGTGATGCTCACGATCTTTGCGCAGGCTTTTAGTCAGCCTGCGTTTAAGTTCTCGACGGCCATCATTATATTCAGAACCAGGTGGGATCGAGCCAAACTTTTTATGAGGTTCGTCGACGTGACGGAAATCCAGTTCCGTTGCAACTGAACGGTTCCCTCGCAACATACCCGTTCATAGTATGCTTTCATAGCTTTGGCGATTTGGTCCCAGTGTTCGTCAGGATCTTTCGTATGATTCAAACTGGGCAATTTGTTCACCAACGCCTTTTGGTAAGTGTTCTTCATACTCCCATTGCTCGAATGCCAATTGGGTAGTTTGCATTTGCGAGTGTACGACCTCTAGGCAATTGACAAAACGAAACGGGCACGCACAGCAGCGTGGTCCGAGTCCAGGTGGTCGCTCCAAAAGGCACGACTGTCCTTAACAGAGTGGCGCCACTGCTATATGATCCAACTGTCCACGGCTGAGAAGCACACGGAGGTCTCCAAGTAACAGTGGAATGCGCACAGCTTTAGTAGTCTTTTGCCGTCGTCAGTGCGCTGTGCCCGGACACCAAACATACCTCCTAGCCGCTTCTCATCCGGAGAAAGACGACCAAGCTGAGCATTAAAATCACCCGCTAGTATGATGATGTCTGAGTGTTTAGTTTGCCCTAGAAGGTCAACGAGAGCGTCATAGAACGCATCCTTGGTAACATCCGAACAGCTGTCCGTCGGAGCGTACGCCGATGTAATGAATATGCAACGTCTTTCTGGTTTGCGTCGACAGACTTTTACCGATGTATTGAGTCTGACAGCGCACAAGCGACTATTCACTGGGATCCAATCGAGCAAGCATTACTCCGCGCCGGAACTCAGTGCGATTCCCTCTCCAGCTTGACCGCG
Organism: Paragonimus skrjabini miyazakii; assembly: GCA_014338405.1. Taxonomy (NCBI): domain Eukaryota; kingdom Metazoa; phylum Platyhelminthes; class Trematoda; order Plagiorchiida; family Troglotrematidae; genus Paragonimus; species Paragonimus skrjabini miyazakii. Next base: position 12,635 of record JTDE01001268.1, read on the forward strand.
AGATTCAGCTTCGGCGTCACCAGAAACTCTGAAATAGAATCGCTTGGATCGACAGTTGCCTAGAGGTGACCTCAAATGGATAACCGTGCAAGAATCGTAAACTCGCGTCTCCGACACACAGCACACATCAAGCTCAAGACCTGTAAGAGTACTAGACAGAGCAGCTTGCTGACCGACTTGTCGGAGAGTGTGGACATTGAAGGCGCCAATGTTTACCAGTTGTCTTGGTCTCGGAAAACAGTTATCGCCCGAAGGCACGCGGAAAGCATAAAGAATGAGGGGGTGAAAATGTAGGAGAAAGTTGTGATCGGTTAGTAATGTCACTGTCGTAAGAACGATTACTTCCCGATCGTTTATGCCGCGGAAGGGAGTTGACTTGAGGGACCCCACCCCGAGTCTCTGACTCAAAACTCTGACCTGCGATAGAACAAGATTTAGGTTTTTCTTGGGGGGGGGAGGCCCTACGCGGGGCCAGTGACGCGAGTCTGACTCACTTGGCAGTGAGGGGCATGCCTATCCCGAGGGCGCAGTGAATAAGACATTGATGTCTCATTCTGAACACTGCTGCGCGCAGTGGATGTACTCGAAGCTACATCAGGCTTTTGCAAAATACTAGATGTTTTTCGACCGTATTGGATAATACGCCGACTGTTACGGTCAACCGTTGGGCGATCAGAGTGCTCTTTGTTTAAGGGCACCTTTTTTAACCCCTTCTTCCTGATACGGAAGACAACATTGCCGCAACTGTGAAAATAGTTCTGCTGTATGCCCATAGGATCGTGCCTCACTACCTAAGCGCCCCTACGCGGTCAGTAGTGCGACATACAATCCTATGAGTGTAACTGCTTTTCATCTGACTGCTCCCCTTTGGCCTGTCTGACAAGGTTGCACCTGGAATGACCGGAGTCCTAGTCAGCATAACCTGCCGAATCAAAACAGTACACAATTCCGACCACCTCACCAAGGTAGCAGTATAGGTGGGGGACGCATTGTAGTCTTTCTTAATCGATGCAACGTGACGTTTTTTTAGTTCGATGCGGAGTCTTGTAATTTTTGAGTGGTAGATTTTTTTTCTTACCAGCCATAGAAACTATCTACTGCTACACGTTGCTTACTGTGTCTGTTGATATATCTCAATGGATATCTGTTTTTCTTAGTTGCAAGTAACCGAAGTTCCTTGGCCAAACATTTTGCTCAACAAATCCGTCTGGTGCTCTTCAGGAGTGTTCATATGTAATGTATGCTTGTTCCTCATTGTTGTAAGGCCTATAAAATGAGTGCACTGCTAGCCCAGGTCGGCTTTATAGTTGCTGGGTTTTCAGTTGGCCCATCACTCCTGTAACTAATGATGATGTCTGGAAACTGGGCACGTACTTTTCTAGTTCACATGTGACTGTCAAGTTGACATGACGGACGTTTAACTGTTCTACGAGACCGTCGATCGTTTGCAGAGATTTCGCAAACACGAGGATATTATATGCACAATGTTTATGTGATGGCAGCCCCAAAATTTCGCTGATAATTCGCCTTTTTGTCATCAACGTAAAAAAAATGTCAACAGACACCGGTCATGACGGGTTCCCCATTACGACTCCATTTATTTGCCGGTAAAGTTTACTTTGAAAATGAAAACTGACATTCTCCGTGCACAGTTCTTGCTACGTTGACTTGTCGGGATGTTCAGTGAAACCAAACGAGTCTTAGACAATGTTTGTCAAATTTCCGCTAAGGGGTTGACCAAATGTACTGCTTACAATCCAGATCAGCGTTTATGTTTTTCGTTTGAGTTAACACTTGCTTTTCTGCATGCCAATCATTCCCATTGCTGATGACAGTATGAAATGACTACTTACCTTATTTTGTCTTCCAACCGCCTCTCCGTATGTTTTCACGTGTAAGGGAAATCTGTACAAAGGCTTTGTTTACGGATGCAACGAGGTGTGTAAGATACCTTTGGTTGAACCGATATACCGATATTTTTTCGGGTGTAATCAGGAGGTGAGCTTCGGAGGTGTCCCACTCTTGATTAACTGATGTCAGCCGTGAGGTAACGAGGTTATTCACGAAGCTTATAATCAATCACAGCGCCTAGGTTATACGAGTCTTTTTACGCTGGCATCTACTTGTTGACTTCGTCATCGAGGATTCTGAACATATTCAACTAACTGAAAATTCACATGAGTTGAGCACCACTCACAGTTGATCGCAGCTGTCCTCCGCATAGACTTTCCAATCGGCCCCTTTCGAAAACAAACACATCCCGTGAAAACCGAAATCTCCTACTGCTCATCAGTAATCAAACTATCGCTCAACAAGTTAACGATTTCTGTGATTTCATCTTGGAGAGAATTTCCAGTCGAGAGGTCATCGATTGGAATTAACAGGACAGTTACTTTCTCTTCTCGAGGCGATCGGGCAATCAGAACATTACTCACAAACGAATGTGGCTGAGCACTAATGCTTGATGGTTCAGTCGTGCCTAATGTGAAGTCATTGGTGCAGTGATCAACACCGTTGACTCATGAAAGTGTGGCCGGAGTTTTAGTCGCGGGCATGGCAAAGATATATACTACCGACGAGCTTTAACAAAAACGAAACTGAAGTCTGGTGCTTCTTTTGGAAAGGGGCCGATTGAAATGTAACAGCTTCGACTAGTTGTGGGTGATGTTCAACGTATGTAAAAACCAAAATCTCCTACTACTCATCAGTAACTCGAAACTGTTTCAAGATATAGCCGTTGTGGATAAGTTAACTATGTCCGCCTAATTTGTCGGACCATCTCGTTATTTGTTATTGCAACGCATGTGCCAAAGCATGTAGCTAGTACTACGGTATCGTTACTTTTCTCTTTCATTACTCTGTTAATTCCGTTTTAGCATTTATCAGTTCGAAAGAGCGCAAAAAACTGACTGGCTTGCAGTTGAACTACATGAAGGGTGCTCGGCCGACTATTCGATTTTTTAACGAAGCTGATGTGGTTGAAGAATCGCACGGCATCGAAACCTGGGACAATGAAACCATATTTGAATTTTTGTATGAGCGCTTAGAGCTTTAAACCACAAGAGTCATTCGTTGACTCCGGGTAATGCGACCTGGCGAAATTCTTTATGACGACGTGTTGATTAAAGTCCCTAGAAGGGGTCGTCTTCCGTCTGATGACTTCGCACAGGCTGGCTCGTTACCTGTGTTTTTCCTTCGTTTGTGTTTTTTAGTCTTATTTTCTTCCGGCGTACCCAAATGTGTTTCTTTTTCATATGAACTGATCAATTTTTCGTTCTATGCCCGACAACTTGGACCCAAATCTTACTTCGCGTTATTATGCTTTTGGGATATTTGTAGGTGCCAAGGATTGTTTTATACTACCTAATATTTCGTACTTGTTGGTCAGTTGGGTCACTGCTGCATAATAAAGCTTTCTGTTGTATGACATCCTTGTTATCTCTTAAACCTGTTTACAGCCGAACCCAGGCTTCATATGTAGGCTAACGATCATTTCCGTCTTTGGCCCAGATCTAGCGTAGAATTCCACTTCTCTGATTCTAATTAAGCTGATGCGTTGCAGCGAGGTGATTTATCAGCTTAGGCGGTTAGTGTGATTTCGATTACAACACCCCTGAGGAAGGCCATCCGAGGTGGTTGAAACGTAGAGTATTACAACTTGCTCATAGCGTTTTTTATTCTCAATCAATCTACCAGTAGATAAGAACACTTCAAAACCAATGCTTCAACAACAAAGCAGTCAGGTCATTACATCTCTGAAAATTCGGGGCTTGAATGACTTGCTCAAAATGGCTTTGTTTGCAACGGTGGATGTCGATCTACAATTTTTTAGTGTACTTGAGTGTGATATTGAATTGATGTGTGCATAACCAGTTTGGTCAGGTAACTATGGACTATCTTCAACAACAGTACATCAGTTGCTCCAATGCATAGACTCAAATGCTCACTAAGGAGATTCCCATACTTAACAAATGAATGGCCAGGTTACATTACTTGTCATTCCTTCGCAGATACATCGGTAAAATACGGACAACGTTCACACCACTAAGCCAGATTAGCCACCATGTGTCCAAGTGTTTCCAGTCAGACATCGATTGAGCCTTAAATACCTAACCTTGGAGACGAACACGACTTGTGCTTCCTATCATACAGGTGATTGCTGTTATTTCTCTTTACCGAGTCGTCGATCGGCCACCTAGTATCTTAGGCAAATCAGCTGAAGGCTGGTCGAAAGTCAACTTGGTAAGCGCTGGACTGATATTCTTAACACATGACCTAACCATCCAAGTATATGTTTGTTTTTTGGGGTTTGAGTGAACTTTGTCGATCCTCAGCCAAAAGCGTGCCCTCATTGTGTGGTTTATTCGCTAGTGGGTGCGACTGAACAAACATCGACAGCCAAAAGACTTCAGTACGCTGTATATCTTACACCATTTAGTGGCCACGTTTCTTAGCCATAATATAAAACTACCCTAGCCGTGTTTTTATGGATGTTATCCTTACGTTTTATGCCAAACGTGCTTGAGTCTCTAGAACGCTACTGTGATTAAAGAGATACGAGGTCCACTTTCACGCCTAGGATTCCCGGTGATAAACTGATTAGCATTCTCCAGAACTTTGTTGGTTATAGTTTTAAAAGAAAGCCCCCTTTATCGAAGCTGCAAGGCTCACCCCAACAATATGGGCAAAACGGGGAATATTCTTAATCATTTGCAGCTTTGAGCCATACCCACAGTTACTATGGCTAGCTCTGCCGTTGTTCCTGACAGTAACCCACGAATTAGCGGACTAAGGAGGTCAGTGTATGATGAAAATAAGCAAGAGGGAAAAATAATAATGTGACCTCATGGAGAAGAAAAGTCGATAACTTTACAGATACTGGCTCGCCACTGACTGCTACACTGCCATGCCAGATAATGCTTCCAACCAAGGATGTGGATGGTCACGAACTTCTCAATCGGGCAGACTGCACCCACCAACCTCATTTTTCCGACATGCATCATCATAGCAGCCATGAGCGTGACCAAAAGGCACTTTGGCTCGGGCTGCCGCTCACCTTAACAGTGACGTAGAATATCCTAGAAGAAAACGTTACTAAGAAGTTTGAAGATTAATAAAAGGACTAAGCGGAAGAACTAGGAATGTCGCGTTGTTCACACAATCAACTCATTTGATACGGGCTTAGTTGTCAGCGGAATACTTTTGCGAGCAGGTATTCTCTGAACAAGCGATGGAACCGAAACGGACGCGAACGAGTCAAGTCGGTTTCTCCAAGTTTTGGAACCAATCCGACAAAATACCACCCAGTCAGTGGCCATTATCAAAGACCGACCGACGATGAAAAACAAAGAGAGCGCTTTGACCTCCGTGTATTGGTATCGACCCTGGAAGATGGAGTCTACAGAGAAATACGTCAAGCTAGAGAGGTGCGGAACGAGTTGCGTTTTAGCTCCGGGACGGATATTACAAAATGGGATAGCCTGACTAAAACAAAATTAGGTAAAAAACCGAAATCATAAAAAATTGTACAACTGAATGCGACTATCAAAAATAATATTTATTGTAGTCGTTACACAAGGTGAACAGCGATTTTCAATGCAGTGGTGCCGCCGATAGCTGACGGCAATGCGATCTATTTGCGTCAACGGTTGAGTTGCAGAGGACGGCCTCCACGTAACGCATTGCCGTCGTTTTGGCTGAAATTCATTTCTTGATGGATAGAACCTGTGAGATACATGTAGTTGTAATGGCCGGTCGCTGTTGTCATTGCGTCTCATCCAAGCACACCGATTGTTTCTCTGGAGTAAGCCAGCTAAATTGTGCGTTCGTATCACCGGCAAACGCAATTATGTTTGAGTGACTAGTTTGTCCTAGAAGGCATCGCAAATTATTCGAAAAGTACTGTTTCGGGCAGGCATACGAAACTTTTGAATGTTTCCGTTTCTTTCGATGGGACCGTTATCAAGGCGAATCTGTCGATCAGTATGTGACAGCACTGAAGGAGCCGGCTAGGGCTTGCAATTCCTGCAAGTGCGTGAAGGACAGTCTCATACGCGATTGAATGGCTCTTCGTTTTCAGGACACTGCATTGACCGAGAGACTGCTGAAAGTGAGACGGTTAACACTTGCCTAGTGTGTTGATATTTGCAACAGCGAGGCGGCTGCGGAACAGAGATTCGAGGACTTTGCCAGTGAAAATGGAACAGAGTCAAACGCGATTGGCCGAGTACGAGCAAGGTTCGCAGCATACCCTTGCTTTCTTTGCGGTGGACATCATGAACGACAGAAAGAGAAATGTTCGGTGTTTGGAAAAGCTTGTATGAAGTGCCGGAAGAACCATTTCGTCAAGAAATGCAAGTCACCATCCGTCAGTCTGATCAGTGAGGAGGCAGAGGTACAGCAGATGTTAAATGGCGTTCGAGATGTACCTGGATCAAGAGGGGTTTACGCCGAATTTCTTATTGAAGACAAACGACGGCGGTGTCATCATCGTAGACAGCAATACATCAATGATTCACACTGATGCTCCTACACAACCACGAAGAAGAATAAGAGGCGAATCCTGTATAAGAAGAGGAAGGAAAAAAGAGAGGGGACCTAACCACCAAAAATAGCAACGTCTATATTCAGACACAACATCAAGGCGCATACACCTTGCAAACAAACAACCAAGCTGTAGGTGAAAGTAAGGCGTCATCAGCAAGACAGCTTCCTAACGGCTTTCACTTCCCCGCATCATTAAGTGCACTCACGTCACAGATAACTCGGTCAAACAACGACAACATTCACACCACTGTGCTCGGTTAGCCGCCATCTCACCTAACCTCTCAAGCCACCGACTCTGTGAGTAGCGATGGCTCCAGTCCGGGAGACGAACCCGATCCACCGTGACCAACCTCTTCGTGAACGACTTCACTTGTCTACGCCAGGTCACCGTCTATCCACCTCGCACCTTACACCAGTCGGCCGCAGCGTCGGCAAACAGTGCTCAGTGTGGCAGACGACTAGCTGGCATCCTTAGTACATGACCTAACCACCTAAGTCTGTGCAAGTGTACGGATTGAACGAAAGAACTCGTTTGACAATCAGTGCCAGACATCCGCTTCCTAACCTCCTCATTGCTCACTTGTTGTTGCCACCCGATACAAACGACTGAAGGCAGACATCGGTGGTCAAACAATTGAAGACGGCGATATCAGTCGGATTCGGGCGCATCTATTAATGTTATACTGGCAGGATATCTTCAAACGTCAGTCGTGGAGCCTTCCAGTAAGCAACTTCGAATATGGAATAGATCAAAACCGCAAGTGTTGAGAATAGCAAGTGTGCCGATCAAAAATCCGAAGAATGGCAAATCTCATGTGTTTGATCGTTTTTGTGGGTGGAGATTCAACCCCAATTCTCGGATTGGATGCGATTCAGACAATGAACTTTGTGACTTCTCATGATGATAATTTTCTTAATGTGTTGAAGATGCCCTAACTGTTTGATCAGTACTCTCCTGTGCTTGGTTCGGTCTTGGGTTGTGTGTCGGATACTGTTAGTCTCTCTGTAGCCGAGAATGTCGTACTGGTTGGGGTATCAGACAGGGCAGTTCCGTTAGTCATTTGTGATAAGTTTGAGAACGAGTTGAATCGCTTGCTTGAGCTGAAGGTAATAGCACCAGTAGATGTGCCTATCGACTGAGTCAGTCAGGTTGCAATACCGTTGAAGAATTCTGGTGGTATTCTTATCTACATTCACCCCAGGCTGCTGAATGCTGTCCTTCGAATGAATTAATACAGGTTGCCGACTTTAGGCGATATTTTGCCCAAATTATATCAAGCTCTTTTTTTACGAAAGTTGATTTGTCTTCCGCGTACTGGCAGCTTGCGGCGGATGAAGATTTCAGCTATCTAACCACCCCTTTTGGGCGTTTTCGGTGGATACGTTTACCTTTTGGATTAAGTGTCGAGCGAAATTTTCCAGAAACTTCTAATTCAGACGCTTGATAAATTCGAAGGAACGACTTATGTCGCCGACGATGTGCTGATATATGGAAGTACGAAGGACGGCTGTAACCTTGAGGCTTTCCTAAAATAGTGCATGTCGCGAGGAATAGCGTTATTGCGCGATAAGATAGTTTTTCGAACCACAGAAATGACGTTTCATGACCACCTACTCACGTCTGAAGGTCGATAAAGACAAAGTGAATGCGATTCAGAACATGCCGTTCCCGGAAATGCCAATGCAGCTTCACGTCTTAATGGCATGACCAATTATCTAAGTCGATTTCTCTCAAAGTTGCCCGACATGATGCATCCAATTCGACAGCTTACACACAAAAGAGTCGCGTGGATGTGATGCGAATCCCAGCAATCAGCGCTTGACTTGATAAAAAGGTTAATCTCGATAGCCCCGGTATTGACATGTTGTGATCATAAGCTTCCTCTAGTAATCTAATGTGACAGCGGTCAGTCACGCCCTGGTGCTGTGCTACTACAACAAGGGCGATCGATCGACTACGGAGGCCGGAGCCTTTCGAGTGCGGAACAAAACTATGCACAAATCGAAAAGGAAATGTTGGCAGTGGTTTTTGGTCTAGGAAACTTCAACAAGCACGCCTTCGGAAAAAAGTGGTACACACAGACCACAAACCTCTGACAGCAATGTGAAGAGGCCTCTGAATGCTGCGCTCCGACGTTTACAACAGATGATCAGGCTACAAAAGTACAGTCTACTAGCCCGGAGACCAAGTGCGCATCACGGATATTCTCTCTCTCTCTCTTTCGTGTTTATATACCCGGTGCGGTGACGGAAGTTTCTGAGTTCGAGACAGTCGCACAGTGGACTACAGGATGGTACCGGTGGGCAAGATGGTGGAACTGAAGGACGCAACGGGAACGGATCAAGTAATTCAGGAGCTGACTCGAGTTATATAAGATGGCTGACTGCAGGATGAAAAGAATCTACCCAAAGAACCGGTAATATTTTTGAAGGACCACGGTCAGTTTGTCCAAGGAGAAGGAGTAATTTTCAAAGGAGAAAGAATAGTCATCCCGAAGGATTTGCAACAGAAGTTCATTGAATAAGTCCATGTGGCATATGCTGAGATGAACAGCTATGTTCGGAGCACAAAGGAACTTTACTATTGATCAGGCATGTCCAGTAAGATAAAAGAGTGCATAATGAAGTGTGAAACTTGCAGAAGGCAAGGAAACGATGCTGCTGAGAGAACTTCCTGAAAGACCTTGGCAACTAATTGCGGCGGATTTATTCACACACGGTGGGAAACAGTACCTGGTCACGGTGGACTATTTCTCGGATTATTTCGAAATCGATTGGCTAAGCAACACCACTGGAGGTGCAGTCGTCAACAAACTGCGTGCTCACTTCGCTCGCTAAGGCATACCAGAGGTGTTTTCCTCTGATAATGGTCCTCAGTTTGTGTGCGCTGAATTCAGGGCGTTTGAAGATAACTGGGAGTTTCAACTTCGAACAAGCAGTCCATACCATCGTCAGTCAAACGGGAAGACCAAAGCGGCAGTTAAGGCTGTCAAAAGACTACTACAACTGCCCAAGAGTCATGATAAGATCCATAGCTAATGTATGTGGAAAGAAACATGCCGAATGAGATCATTGGATACAGTGCGACGAAGCGATTGTTTGGAAGAAGGACGCGGACAAAATTACCAGCGGCATCTGAACTGTTAGGCTATGACACATCAGACGAGTCAAATGTTCCAGAGAGCCTATAACTATGATTGCGGGGCTCAGAAACTTAAAGGATTTAAACCAGAAGGTGAGGTATGGGTCTAATGTATATCTGAGAATCCGAGATAATGGACACGTGGTGTGGTGTTCAGTGATCGTGGGTATAGGTCATACAATGTAGACGGGATGGTGAAAAGAAGAAATCGTGTATATTTGAGGGAGCAGACGTCGCAGGAACGAGACACTCGTGATCCAGGTCATGAGGAGACATCAGGAACGAGAAGGGAACAGACTTAAAAAGGAAAATATGTAATGAGTTTGAACTAGAGCGGCTTCTTAGTTGAAGAAGGTTCGGCTAGTCAATGTTCGCACACAATCTGCTACAGACGGAATTATGGTCAAACTGACACCAGCCAATCACAGACGGCGATTAGGTGCTGTTGAATACCTATCTGTTGCTCGATGCAAGGTTGCAGAACAATACAGCAACAAACTGGCTAATCCAAACATCAGGACGTCTGTCGCTCAATAGTAGTCGTAAATACTGTTGTTCCTCTATAAAAAGTGCCGCTTAGATCTCTGTTTTGATTTTTCCGGATTGAATAACCTAGTACGCGACAGTGTATTCAAAGCTATATCAGGCTTTTGAATGATGCCTAAGGTTTTTCGATTGTATTCAACGACGCGCCTGCGATGACGATCAACTTTTGTTACCGGAGTGCCCTTTTGTTTGAAGGTACATTTCCTAACCCCCTTGCTCATTCGGAAGACAGCAATCCCGCAGCTGTAAAAGTGGTTCTGCTGTATGTTCATAGGATCGTATCTCACTACTTTACCATTTCTACATGTACAACCCCGTGGGTTTTCTTTCGGCTATCTCCCTTTGATCGGTCTGACATGGTTGTACCCGATATGACCGAATTTCTAGTCAGTGCACAAATCCCACTACCACGTCAAAACACTATAGGTCAGGGATAGACCTACTATTTTCGATTGAAAGACATGCTAGCAACAGACAATGGGCTAGCGTATAGCTTCTGAACAAAGGTCTTGCTAGAATCTCAGTGACTTCGATTGACACTTCGGTATCCCGTCTCAATCAATGTTGGCACATAAGTCACTAAGATAAGTTAGAGTATAAACCTTGTCATCAACTTGTGCTCTAGTAAAATATCGGCGTAGCTTACATACGGCTTCAGAGAAGGTGGAAATGTTGCCTTAGCTATCTGGAGCTGTCGATGAGTGTGCCAAGTCGGAACTTGTAGGACAACCGTTGAAGTGCCGTTTATGAGTGATAACGAGTTAGTCTCGCCTCAAAAGGTCACGTGAAAATCACAGTTCCCTTCGCCCTGCAACGCTGATCGCACTAGCAGAAGCTTTACTGTTAGTATGTAGACCATCCCAGTTTGGTCGAGTGCAGTCTTTGGGTGAAATACAATATCTACATGTAAATAGGCTCACGATTTTTATCACTGACACCAACAGAATATGCTTCGAATAAAAAACAAGTTGTACCCGTTCAAGTATCCATTATGATAGCAACTGTGACCTACGTGATCGAAATCTCGCAAATGTCATCATTATTTTCAGCTTCGAGCTGTACCCATGGGTAGTATGGCTGAAGTTGACCTTCACTCTGACAAATTCCACAAGAGCTTGCAACTCGTGGACACTGTCAGACCCGTCGAAAAGTAGCCACCCAAGTAGCAGAAGTCTGCACAGCTATCCACAATGTTGCCATTGATTCTGATTCCAGGTGCTCTGCCTGCACATGGACACAACATCAGACTGAAAGGAAAAAAATGTCTTCCTTTGGATACAGCGGTCGCGGGAGATCTGGCCAGTCGATGGAGTTCCTCTTTGCTACGTGCAAATAACGCATCATCATATGTAAACAACAGCGTGCGCATTGTTTAATTATACGGGGCGCCAAAATGTCAAATATTCAGCAAGCAGCCGTCCGTGAAACATTTAACTCACACACCATACTCAGAGTTCTAAAAACAACTGTCAGAATTGCGGTTAAATATAAACCAAAGTGAAAATGTGAAAATCCTTCGCGTTCATGCACAACGGCTGATTGAGTTCACGATAATCTTCTTGAGTTTGTAGATTGGTAATCATCGTCTCGATTGTACTACGATCCACCCGGAATCCGCATTGTTAGTCGAGAACATCAATCTCCAAAACTTTCTCACTGAGTCAGTTGAGAAGTATTCTTGCAAGAATCTTTTCAGTGCAGCTGAGCAGAGCGAGGCCTCGATGACTGTCGACGCTTTGTAAACTCACCTTTAAATATGGATAGGATCAAGTAATCACTAAACCTCTGAGAGACCTTTTCCTATTCCCAGCTGGAGTGAAACACGTGAAGCAAAGCACATTCCAAAACTTAGCAGTCACCCTCCAGAAGTTCCCCTGGCAACCCATTTTCATCAACAGCCTTTCTTTCACCTGCCAGCACAGCAGCCAATTCAACGTACGTGACCCAGCCAACGAAGCTGATTCAATATCAGCATGGTTTCCATCCTGTTTATGTCCGCTCGCCGCGGTACCTCAGTGTTCGGAACGATGTCCGACCACCTAATACCCAAGATGCGTCTTAGACACTGCAAATGAAAACTGCTCAGATAGCGCACGTTCCGCCGATACGATGTCCAAGTTTCATTGCCGTACGACAGTACAGATATCATCATTGAGCGGTAAACACAGAGCTTAGTGGTCATTTTCAAGCTGTGGTTCTTCCAGACACGTCTTTCAAGACGTCCGGAAGCAACACTAGGCTTTGCCACGCGTGCTCGGTACTCGCGGTCCGCGGACAGATTGCTATCCGAGTAGCAGAATTTTACGCAGCTGTTGACAACATCTCCATTGATGCAAACCTCGGGTGCAGGTGCAGAAAAAGCACCTCCGCCCAGTGAGAGCGAAAAGAAGGAAAATGTCTTACTTGTGTTGATATCCAATCCAAACTTGGATGCCGCGATTGCGGAAGCCGTGGTCAATCGCCGTAGTTCATCTTCACTGTGTGCGAACAGCGCGCTATCATCTGCGAACAGAAGCGTGCACACGATTGAAGTATGTAGGCGCGTTGAGGAAGCCGAAACGTCGAATATTCAGTAAGCACCCATCCGTTCGGTACCCAACCTCAACGCCGTTCTCCGTCTAGTCCTGAAAAGAAACTGTTAACATGACAGTCAAATGTAAACCACATAGGGCTGGGGCTAGGACACAGCTCTGCTTCACGCTAGTGGCGGTATCAAAATCATCAGAGGTTGGTCCGCACGATTGCACCTTCGTCTTCATGCCAACATGCAACATTCTAATCAAATTGACGAACTTACCTGGACATACAAACTTACCAAGCACCGTCCACAACGCCTCGCAGCTCAGGGAATCAAAGGCTTTGGTGAATTCCACGAAGAGGGCATACGGGGGTTGGTTGCGTTGCCAGCAGTTCTTCTGAAGCTGTCTAGCAGCAAACACCAGGTCGACCGTACTGTGACTCGCCCGGAATCCACACTGCTCCTCGGGAACATAGACCTCCAAAACGTTCGCATGCAGTCGGTTCGAGAGGATTCTTGCAAGCATCTTGCCTTCACAGCCCAGCAGACTGATTTCCCGATCGCTGTCAGGGCTTGCTACTCTCATCTTTAAACAAAGTTATTATCAGAGAATCCTTAAATTCTTGTGGCATTTCTGCCTGCTCTCAGAAGAAGTGAACCAGCTGGAGCAGGGCGCAATTTCGCACCGGTCCGCCATTCTCCATGATCTCACCTGGCAATACATCCCTGCCTGCAACCTTTCCATTGCGCAGCTGTCTAGTCGCCCTTTGCAGCGCTGGCAAATCCAGGGCGAGAGCAAGTGAAGATTTGATGGTCTGTTGCGGCAAGCTGTTAACGATCACCCAGTCGATGGTAACAGGACGGTTGTTCACGACAAACCTTCGTGATGTCCTCTGGCTGGGCGCACGAACAGCCGGTGTCCACGTCTATAAGTACTTTAGTGGACCAGACCGATAAACCGAAGATCGAATAACAGAACTTATTATGTT
>JTDE01001268.1:26475-48196 GCA_014338405.1 Paragonimus skrjabini miyazakii
AAATAATTGAAATCTTGAGTCATTGCAAGACGCTCAGTGGATGCAATCTGTGTTGCTATTTATGTTGTTAAATAAAAGCCTTTTCTATTAAAGTCAATAGACTCACCGAGTATCGGTAAGAGAGTCTACGAGGGGGAGGAGGAAGATACGATATACCAACCATATAATCGCCAAGTAAAACAATTGACAAATCTGATAGAACACTAAGAATAAGTACTGGACTAGATCTACTCTCCTTCTGTCACAGGTAATAAAGACTGCTGTTTAACTTAAGGAACCTTGGAAAACTTGAGTGGAATCACCAGTTACAGACCTAATCAAGACACTGGCGTTGAACAGCTCAACGAGGAACCATGCGGCTTTGCAACAGATAAAAGACAAAACATGAAGTTCACAAGTTTGGATCGTTGAACGACAGATCCAGTTACTACGTGGCAATAAAATTGACCAAAAATATCAGATCCAGTGTTGTTCTTTTTGGCTCTATCACTATCAGACGTTTGCAAAAGGTGCCTAGAATGTGAAAAAATAGCAGACTGTTAAAGAAGTGTGAACATCCCATCTGTTGCAAAGCCGAATAAAGACGGATCCATTGCTCATTCATCATGATAGTGAAAATGCATGCAGTGGCAAGTACCTGTTCATTTCCAAATTACAGGTCCAGTCTAATTCGTACATGAAACCCTCGATCGACGACGCATGTGCTTGTGTATCTAGTTCATTCCAATTCTGAAGAGACATGGCAAAGTTGTAGGATGTCGTTCTCATGAATACGACACCTTTTGAACAATGGATCACAGAATGGTATTCTGAATGAAAGAAAACTGGATCCATCATATCTTACATTAGCGGAAGATTACCACTTACGATGCCTTCAGCGACCCACATTTCAGTGAATGATAACAACACATGTGGTATTATAAAACCGGGGCTCTTTAGAATGCGATTCTTTCCCTTTGGATTTATATGAGGAAAATTCCCCAGCATTGCCTACACTGTACTCCCCAGATTACAAGGAATAGTATTATTCTGTGTTGTGATAAGACTAGTTTATGTCTGAACCTATCTTTGATGTCGCGGACAAATTCCTTGAGAAGTTGATCGCTTCATCTGCTTGGAGAGTGTCACCTCGCCAGTCTGTAATGCTGCTGATGACATGCTTATGAACATAGAAAAGTCACGATGCATTCGCTAACGCTCGTTGTCTGTGGCCAAGTTATCGAGGGTGACGCCAAATGCATATACGCTATCGATTATGTTCTACCGATCAGAGACATGGCTCGTTCGCAAGGGAGACGCATCGAAACTCTCGGCCTGACTTTTGCCGTTGGCTTGACGTGCAGGTCAGACATATGCACTGCACCGGACTGAGGGGCTATGTTGGTTGTAAATTCAGTCCTACCAGGTACACCCGTGTCAGATGGGCCACAACGGAAGAGTCACACGAAAAGCAGTTACATAGACAAGGTTGTATGTTGCACTACTGATCGCGTTGGAGTGTTTGTATAGACAGGCACCGTGTTCTGAGCATACAGCAGAACTACCCTCATAGTTGCGGCACTGCTGTTTTCCGGATAGGGCAAAAAGGGATTGGAAAACGTGCACTCAAACAAAGGAACACTTCGATCACCCAACACCATAGGCGCTTTATTCAATATGGTCGGAAAACTTTCCGTATCCCTCAGAAGCCCGATGCAGTTTTGAATACAACCATTGCACGTAGCAGTAATCACAATCAGACATCGACGTCTTATTCGCCATGTCATCGGCCTGGGCAAGCTTCCCACTACCAAGTCAGATACTTAAATCATAAGTTCAGAGAAGAGGCACCCAAAAAGGTCATCTTTCGTTGCCTCACAGGTCACATATTTGAGTCGAAGACCAGGAGTGGAGTCCATCAAGTCACATCCCTTCCGCGGCGTAAACAACCGGGAAATATTACAGATCAGCATTACCCTCAGAGATCAGTTCACTCACGTTCCTCCTCCTTTGCTTCTAATTTCTTCTCAAAACCAACACAACTGGGGAAGAACGTTCACAATCACTGTCAAACAGGTCAATAAGCTGCTCCAACGAACACTGTTCCGAGTCTCCAACTGGACAGGCTTTGTCTCCGACACGCGTCTTTGCTATCTCAGCGCTATCCTTCACCTGAATTCGCTCTTGGATGTTGCTATGGACCAGCAGTTTTTTCCCAGGGGCTCAGATGACGACTAAGCCAAGTTTTGCAATCAAACTAGAGTACATACTGAATTCTAAGGCGGAGTAGAACCCAACAACTAGCCCTTCATGGGCCATCAGACTGAACACCTCGGCCAGTCTGTCGACAAAGACCAAAATGACGTTTATTTGTTACATCCACATGTGCTCCAACAGACAATAGTTCAGATGTTGTCGAGAACGCCTTCTACGATGATCTCTGGGATGTACTAAACACAGACATAATCGTGCTTGATGATATGAACGTACAATCTGGTTGTCTTACTACAGATAAAAGACGGTTAGTAGAGAGGTTTGGCGTCGTGACGCGACGCACTGACTGTTTTGATTGACTACTACAGTTATGCGCATTCCACGGACTTTAGGTAACAAGTTGCGCATTTCAGCACAAACGACGGTAATGAGGCAGGTGGGGACCGTAATGTGCAAATGAACTGTGGACACAGATTGATCACACCGCGGTCAGTGATCAGTGTCACCAGTCCATTACAGATTGTTACTCATTTTAGGGTAACCACATTGACTGAGATCATTCATCACAACGAGATTGGACCTTGACGCGGTGTGAGGGCTTGCGCATCTCGATGACCTATTGAGCTAAACTGCGCGGTGTAGCCACCACACCGACAGTCAATCACGCCAGGCAGACCAATAGGTAGAGGTGTGACAAACCACAATCTCCTGGTCCTCCAGGTTGGGGGTTGGGAGAAAGTTGGCATCTTTTTTCGGAAAAGTACCAGTTCTGGTACACTGCCACTCATCCGTTGCCCTGAGGTACAGGCTTTCGGGCCAAATGTTTCGGTTGAGAACCCCAACCGTTCTCATGTCTAGTATCTCAGCCCACACACAACAATGAATACTCACGACACTTAATTCCATACTGCGTTGGCCGTCTCGCAGTATAAACCGGGTGGCTCTATCTGCTGCATACAGCAGGATGGATAGGTGAAAACATGCTACTACTGACCCCTCTCCCAGTGTCCTATCAAATTTAGCTCTCAGGCCCTTCCCAATTCCCATTTCCGATTATTACTCTGCAAGGTCCCACAACAGATATAGCTAATCATAGTAATGCTATGCTGGTAAGTCTCATCTCTTACCATTCAGCCTCAGTCTAAGCGAGGGACGAAGGAGGCCTGATGATAGCATCAGTAAAGCATGAATATCAAACTAGCCTGGGATGAAAGTTTACCCGTTCTAACCCCGGGGCTCTTAATGTCTGCTGAACCGAAATATCACATCGTTTATGAAGCAGGTATTGTAGTACGTGGCACAATGGTCCGTAGGTTAAACAGATTGGGGTTCAGAGAAATCCCTACGGTTCTTAGACGTCAGACGGAACATTCCTCCTGGCAGTTCGTACAACGAGTTCAAGGGGGATATCGGCAGGAAGCTGAAGCATAGCCTGACCGCCGATCGTGAGCTCTGGCTAACGGAGAAAGTTAAGGAAACGGAAACCGTTTTTTGGTAGACAACTCAATATTATCCCTCGTACTGATTCACGACATCCGTCTATCACCGAAGCTATCAGCAGGCTAGACAACACACTCACCTACAGTAAGCTAAGAAGGTCAGGACGGTCAATTTAGCTGACCTTCTGCCTCTACTGTGTCACAGCCAAAAACTTGCAACATAGTACTTTTGTCATTGTTTTTAGAATCAACCATTAGAACTGACGTCCGTAATTGCATTTCGGCTCTCAAACGTCATAAGGTTGCTAATCCAGATAGCCTCATACAGATAGGTTTCAATGGAGGGAGGCGTTAGTAGGAGCCATGACTTGGTTGTTTCAACTTGTATGGACGACGAAGAACATCCTTCTGTATTGGTGTCACCTGATAATAGTTCCCACATTTAAGAAAAGTGTCCGAAGCTCATGCAAAAACCATACGGAAACCAGCATGACCTATCAGTACTAGGGTTTTGATATCTATTAAACTTTGTCAACTCATCGCAGCCTAGGATAAGGACATTAGGACGAGTGTCTGATCACTTTTTCACTCTTCTTCAAATTCTACGGCAGCGTCGTACCACACACCAACGATTCCTGTATGTCTCGACGATAAAGTGCGTTCGATTCAATGGTGCGATCTACACTTTTAGAGTCGCCTAAATGCAAAGGCGTGTCGGATGTGAGCACATTGTCGGCGCTTCAGTCCATACTTCAAGTCAGGTTAGGGTTTATGGTGAATTATCTGACAGTTTCAGCACCAAGGACGACGTCCAATGGGGGTGTCAACTTCCACCACTTTCAACACTTTTGTCACAGACAAAATAATACGGGGCTGTTAGCGAAACTCACAAGATGCCGACGTGGACCACCTACCTGGTGGAAGACTGACTGAGCTTGATTATGCTGACGACATCGTGTTGTTGTTTGACAATTTTCAAGCCGAGATGTCCGTAAAGTAAATGCAGTTAGTGACCTAGAAAAATGAAAACCGTAGAGAAGCTGTCTTAATGATGACATCTACCATTCACTTACAGGTCGATTGTTCGTTCGCAAGGGGCTCGAATATGGACGTAGTTATTTTTGATTTTTAAATCCTCCCTTCTTCCTCCCTTACTTTTCTAACTAGGATTTTCTTTTTTCTTCACGGTCGTACGGCAGTTAATCATCAGCGAAGAACACTGATGTACTGCTGTCTACGATGATGACTTAGGTTATGTTGTCATCCCTGCCTACCTCAGTTTATCGGTTGTTCAGAAACAACCTGTCCACAACCGTGAACCATTCAGTTGGAAACCGAGTGACGAGGGTATACGGAACCTTCAACAAACAGCACTGACGGCTAGACTGCCCAGGTCACAACAGTAACGTGATCCAGACCAGCACTCAGGAAAAATCTCAATAGCTCTGCGTACCTTTTGCGGACAGTTTGAGTCAAAAGAGGAACCATAAATATGACAAACTTGCGAACAAACACCGACTGATCCCGCCTCAACGTCGAACATGACAAGGACCGCCATGAACGGAAATGCAAACTTACGAAGAGTCTGCAAACAGACCACGAGGCTTTCATTCCTGAGGGAGCCGGAGATAGAAGAATGTATTTGACAGGGGAAATCGAGGTGCTGCTTTTCCTGATTCGCGGTTGCACTTGCCGTCGACAGAGTGCTGATGCGGTCATATATGAAAAAAGTGGCTCAAGAATTGACCTGTACCAGCGACTTGACAGAGGAGTTGAGCAATCTGAGGTACAGCTCAGATGGCTTGAGCCAACTGGATCAGTTGTGGATGAAGGAGGTGGTGCAGGTTAGCTGTAACATTCCAGACGAAAACCGAAGTGACCTTGGAGCTTAAGCTATTGAAACGGAATAAAATCCCAGATTCGGAACTCATTTCTATAGGCAGTTTCAAAGACAGGGTGAAAGAATGTTGTCTGAACTAACCACACCCTGTCATTCTGTATGGAAGAATGAATATGTGTCTATCAACAACCACTCCAAGGTCCCAAAAAGGTGTCAGAACATTGTGACGTTCAGACGTATTAATCTAGTCTCCAACAAATTTAAGATGCTCACGCGTCACAATGCGGTGGCTTCTCAAACATACACATAACCAGGTAATACAGGAACAGGCAAAGTTCCGACCAGGTCACAGGTGTACCCATCACACTTCCATCTTGCCATAAACACCAGAGTATCAACATACCCTTTCCAACCAACGGTCCTGGTACTTCTCAGACCAAAAGACCGCTTTTCACTTGTTTGTCAGACACGTCCTCTGAAGATTTCTCCATTGCAAAAAGCCACAGCATTACATGCCCGTTCTGGGCGCATATTGCACATTCATGAGCAGCAACCTCAAAATTCCTCCACGTCAAGTGGCAGTTGACAGGGATACAAGATCCCGCCCATCATTTCCGAATCTGTGACAGACAATATTCCAGAAAGAACACTCACAGACTTCGAAAATCTCAGAGTGGAGCTTCTACCACGTAGTGAGCTGACTGAATGAGTATGCAGACCATACTAGTCTGTTTAATTCCTTTGCGGAGAATATGCACATCATAATGAACCAATTAAACGATATGCTTTGCACCTTCGAAGTGTACAGTATTGTTACAAGATGAGGCTGGCGTTGACCTTGCTTTAGCATTGCATGCATGCATCTCGAAACTGTCGATCGCCTCACCTACCTGGATAGTAATACTGCTGATGAGGTGTCCACAATGATAACGGAAACACGTAGTACATTCACCAACCTTCGTCACTTTTGGCATCGCAAACGCGTTCGCTTGTCGATTAGTCGTAGCGTTCACAATGTGTCGGCACTAAATTTTACCATGTGGATAGTAGAAAAGCACAGCCTGCCCTACATGCCGATAGAGCGTCTGCCGCATCGCGCATTGTTCAGTGTGATTGCTGATGGAATAAATCACAAGATGGTCAGGTGATGTGCTAACTGGCTACAAATGCCTTGACGGTTCAACTGACCAAGGTTGGTAGGTTTCATCGACCTGGTTAGAGAGTTCCCCGTCATTCACACCGTTGGTTGGAACCACTCTTGGACATAGTAATGTGTCGCGGTCAACGACAAGCCCGTATCCGTGAGGTTGTTGATTCATATTGTTTATGATGTTTCATCGCTTTTCTTAGCGCTTTTACCTTTTTTCCTACACTTGTATCTGCTTATTAGTTTGATGTCTTGTGGACCATTGAGGGGACCAAGGGCAACTCGAACCACTGTATATAGTGGTAAGTCCCAAATTTGGAACTGATGATGTTATGTGATTTTCGGCACCAAACCATCGTTGTCTTTCCTTAGTTTCCTTGTGTTAAGTGTGGGGAATACGAGTCCGCCGGACTGCATTCTAGAAGTCACCGGGATAATGACCGATAACCGAAACAATGTAAATGAATTTATAACAGATGGGTCTCGCATTCCCCATGATAAAGAAGTACCTGTCTCATGAAATAGTGTCTAATGCGGCTGCTGATGGTTGGAAGAAATCACAAGGTGTGGCCATGGGTTGTAATGCCTTTGGTGGACAATGCGGGGTAACACTGGTACGTCCCACCTGCCAGGCCGAGAATGCGTGATTCTGCAACTCACTGGCGGGAAACCCTCTCACACTAACAGTCAGTGTCGTAGTTGATGGTGAGCCTAAACCTGTGGGACTGTAGACACCTCTTCGTGATTTTCTGTTTTAGCGTTTCTTTATTTCGTGCATTTCTTTATTTATAAACCTATCATTCCGTGGGCTTCAACAAGATCAACAGTAGACACAATCCGCATGTTACTCTCGGTACGGCTCAATGCAAAACGTGCACGTAAGCATGTATGCGCGCACGCATATCGCACTTCCGAGTGCGTTAGGGATGTCTAGGTAGCGCGGCACGAACCCGAGTACACAGCAGAACTATATTTATAGTTGCAAAACTATTGTCTTCTGCGTACGGAAGAAGATCGTAAAAGGTACCTTCAAAAAATAGCACCCCATCTCCTGACGGTTGATTATGACCACCAGCGGATTACCCTGCATTATCAAAAAAATGCGCTACTTCACAGTTGCTCGATGTAGTTTGGAATACACATACTGCGCGCTGTATTAATTGGAATGTGTCATCGAAGTCTTATGGATTGCGACCTAGGGCTGGATTAGTCCCTTAGTGTCAAGTGAGAGAGGTTTACGTACTAGAGGCTCCGTGTAGGGTCACCCACGAAAACCCTATATCCTTTTGTGTTGAAGGCCAAGCTTTTGAGTCAGACGCTCTATATGAATGTGATAACATTTCGTAGCATTCGTTTCATCCTTGAGTGGGTAATCGAGCTAAGCTTTCCACTTCAGCTGTCATACGTCAATTACTAGACGAATAAAGTCTATCATACAGGTCTCACTCTTCTGCAAACAGTCAGACTCGACAGTGTAAAACGACTTGCTGTTGTTTTACACAGTTGAGTCTGACTGTTTGCAACAAGCTATTCGCCTAACAACTATTTGATGGAATGGATCCTACGTCCTAAGACGTTTAACATCGATCCCAAGGCAGAGTGAAATAACTGAATATGCACGTTCACCAACTTCCTATCATCCTTTGACAGTCTCAATCCCAACAAACTGACCACCTTGATCAACTACGTATCGTCCTCGGTCAATGAATATACTTGACGAATGCGATAGTTATGACGGTGCAGCCTCCACACTGCGGGATCTCTATGTGAAACCGAAGAACGAAATATTCGCTTGTCATCTGTTAGCGATTTGTAGACAGAAAGATGGGTAGACACTGAACCCGTTTACTCAAACAGTGAAGTCGTTTGCGAAAGACTGTAACTTTAGAGTCACTACAGCCGAGCAAAATCTAGACGATGCCATTAGAGATGCCTTTGTAAGTGGTCTACTGTCTAGCCAGATCCGACAGAAACGGTTGGAACAAAAAGCACTGAATTTTCAAGCTGCTTTTGATCAAGCTAGATCGCTTGCACTGGTAGAAAAGCAATCTTTTTTATACCAGTTTGCTCCCACTAACACCAACACGGCTGCAACAGAGGTCTCAGAAAATTTGCCCAGTCCTACCAAAATGCCTGATGTGGTAGCCTCCAGCCCATCGATTGGCAAATGCTTCTTCTGTGAGTATGACAAACATCCCCGTTCGAAATACCCCGCTCACAATGCCTTATGCAAGAGATGTGGAGAGAAGGGGCACTTTCAAAAGGTTTGCCTAATGTCTCGGAACAGAAAGTCCTGCTTGCCATCACCCATCCGTCCACCTCGACTGTCACATTGGCAGCAGCTCCGCACTGTTTTTCAAATGCTGTGGCTGATCTCGAAGATAAGAGAACTTGCTTAGAACCTTCGACAGACACTAGCAATCCCGAAAGTTACCTAGCATCTTCCGTAGTGACGTAGAACGACTGGAAAGTTCACAAATCCCACAGTGAGACAATTGTCTCTACCGCCCTGTCAAGTGACACGCAAGGTCACGCCCTGGCGTCGATCGGGTACAGAGATACCGTGTATCAGAAAATCAAATTGCCAGTCTCACCACATTTATATGCAGAGGTTTTCACAGACCACGACTTTCTCGAAGTTCACTAAAGCGTTGAAATTCCATTCGGTGGAGCAAAACCACCATTTTCCTTGTATCCACTGAATTCGTCCCACATCGAACCTGCTCGTCCTTTTTAGAACTTGGTGCGAAACTGCAAGTCATTTGCGACAAAATCCAGAAGACACAGTCCAGGCGACGAAAGGTTTATACGCGATGAAATTCGCCACCTGCTGCTGAAAGAGTGATCAAACCTTCCTCCTCCCCTTGGAGGGCTCAAGTCTTGGTAGTCGCTAACGACGGGCACAAAAGAAGAATGGTAGTTGACTATGGTCAAGCGATTAACAAATATACCCTCTCAGATGCCAAGTCACTTCCAAAATTGACGAGATGCTCGAAGTGCTATGAAATACACAGCACTCTGGATCTCGAGTGATTATCATCAAGTCCCCCGACCTATACTGCTACCTTGGCGAGGTGGTCGGACTTGTGTACTGTTTTGATCTGGCGGGCTATGCTAACTAAGACTCTGGTCCTTCCAGATGCAACCTTGTCAGACAGGCCAAAGGGGAGCTGTCAGATGAAAAGCAGTTACACTCATAGGATTGTATGTCGCACTACTGACCGCGTAGGAGCGCTTAGGTAGTGAGGCGCGATCCTATGGACATACAGTAGAACTATTTTCATAGTTGCGGTACTTCTGTATTCCGTATCAGGAAGAAGGGGGTTAGAAAAGGTACCCTCAAACAAAGAGCACTCCGATCGCCCAACGGTTGACCGTGACAGTTGGCGTATTATCCAATATGGTCGAAAAACATCTAGTATTTCGCAAAAGCTTGATGTAGCTTCGAGTACAACCACTATGAGCAGCAGTGCTCAGAAAGAGACACCAATGTCGTATTAATTGCGCCCTCGGGCTAGGCAAGCCCCTCACTGCCAAGTGAGTCAGACTCGAGTCATTGGCTCTGAGTAGGGCCTCCCCCCAAGAAAAACCTATATCCTGTTCCATCGCAGGTAAGAGTTTTGAGTCAGAGACTCGGGGTGGGGTCCCTCAAGTCAACTCTCTTCCGCGGCATAAACGACAGGTAAGTATCAGAAGTTATCGTTCTCTCGACAGTGACATTACTAACCGATTTCGACTTTCTCCTACTGTTTTACCCTCTCATTCCTTCTGCCTTCCATATGCCTTCGGGCGATAACTGTTTTCTGAGGCCAAGACAACTGGTAAACATTGACGCCTTCAATGTCCGCACTCTCCGACAAGTCGGTCGGCAAGTTGCACTGATGTGTGCTGTGTGTCGGAGACGCGAGTCTACGATTCTAGCATGGTTATACATTTGAGCTAAACTCTAGAAAACTGTCGATCCAAGCGTTTCTCTCTCAGGGTTTCTGGTGACATCTAATTCAAATCTCGCGGTCAAGCGGAAGTGGGAATCGCACTGAGTTCCAGGGCGCAGCAATGCTTGCTCGATTGGATACCAGTCGCTTGTGCACTGTCAGACTCAATAAATCGGTAAAAGTCTGTCAACGCAAATCAGAAAGACGTTATATATTCATTACATCGGCATACGCGTCAACGGACAGCTGTTCGGATGCTACCAAAGATGCGTTCTATGATGCCCTCGTTGACCTTCTGAGGCAAACTAAACACTCAGACATCATCATACTAGCGGGCGATTTTAATGCTCAGCTTGGTCGTCTTCCATCGGATGAGAAGCGGCTAGGAGGTATGTTTGGTGTCCGGGCACAACGCACTAATAATGGCGAAAGACTGCTGCAGCTGTGCGCATCCCACGGTCTGTATATTTCGAGCACCGCATTCTAACACAGGAAGAAGCACTGTGTTACTTGGAGACCTCCGTGTGCCTCTCAACCGTGGACACAGTTGGATCATATAGCAGTTAGTTACAGATGGCGCCACTCTGTTAAGGACTGTCGTGCCTTTTGGAGCAACCACCTGGACTCGGACCATGCTGTTGTGCGTGCCCGTTTTGTTTTGTCATTGGCCCAGAGGATCTACACTCGTAAATGCAAGGTGCTTAACTGGCATTCGAGCGATGAGGATGTAAGGAACGCTTAACAAAAGGCGTTGGTGAAGAAGTTGCCCAGTTCGAGTCAGGTGAGTGATCCTAACGAACATTGGGAACAAATCGCCGGAGCCATGAGAGTATGCTGTGAACAGGCATGTTCCGAAGGAGCTGTTCAGTTGCGACATAACTGGATTTCCGTCACGTCGATAAACCTCATGAACGAGCGTCGCTTGATCCCACCTGGTTCTGAATATGATGACGACCGTCGAGAACTTAAACGCAAGCTAACTAAAAGCTTGCGCAAAGACCGTGAGCATTACTTGGTCGAACAATCGAAAGAAATGGAAAAAGCCTTTTTATTTAGGAATAGCAGAAGGCTTTTTTCCCTAATCCGTGGTTGTACTGGCCGTCAAGTCGGTGTAAGTGAGACCATATGTGAAAAAGATGGTTCACTTATTACCAGTCAATCGCGCCCACTTGACAGGTGGGCTGAACACTTTGAAGAGCAGTTCAGCTGGCGTCAACCGGATCATGTGGACGACGGGACCCGATTGGTCAGTTATTGCTTTCCAGACGGTCCTCCGTCGGAAGCAAAGATGTCCCGGAGCTTAAGTCATTTAAGCGTAATAAGCCTCCTGGTCCAGACCTCCTCCCTCCTTCTCTTTTCAAGGATGGTGGGGATAGGTTGATATCA
Organism: Paragonimus skrjabini miyazakii; assembly: GCA_014338405.1. Lineage (NCBI taxonomy): Eukaryota > Metazoa > Platyhelminthes > Trematoda > Plagiorchiida > Troglotrematidae > Paragonimus > Paragonimus skrjabini miyazakii. The sequence goes on from JTDE01001268.1 coordinate 38,416, forward strand.
GGTTGATATCAGATCTGGGAGACTGAAGAGGTACCTCGTGATTGGTGCCTATCAACAGTCATTCCCGTTTTCAAAAAGGGAGCCCGAAGTCAATGTGACAACCATAGAGGCATCAGTTTGGTGTCTATTGCGTCCAAGTTACTCACTGGCCTCATTTTACGTCTGCTCACTAAGCCCAGAGGAAGTCAGATACGCGAAGAACAGGCAGGATTCCGATCCAGTCCAGGGTGCGTTGATCATATTTTTATTTTGCGATGGACCTTGGAACATCGGCACTGTTACAGACAGCCGACAGTCGTTGTCTTTTTGGACCTGAAGGCTGCTTTCGATTCAGTTGCTCGTAACATTCTCTGGAGCTGCCTTCTCCGCAAGGGAGTACCAGAGAAATACGTGAATCTACTGAGATCATTGTCTGCTCACTCTGAAAGCAGGGTGAGGGTTTATGGACAGCTGTCTCGGGCGTTCATCACTTCTAGTGGTGTTCGTCAGGGGGCGTTTGATTTCCCCCTTCCTGTTCAATTTTGTCATGGACGACATTCTGGAGGGTGCGCTTCGGGAATCCACTGGGCTTGATGTTGAGCCTCTTCCTGGCGCTAGGTTGACCGATCTGGAGTATGCGGACGACGTTGTCTTACTTAGCCCCTCTGCCGAAAACATGCAGACCATGCTGGACAGGTTGAGCGACCGAGCTGGTTTTATATGGAATGCGATTTGCATCTTCAAAGTGCAAAGTGTTGCTTCAAGACTGGGGCACTTCAACTCCTATTTTCTTCATTGCAAGTAATCCGCTTGAGAATGTGGACAGTTTCACATACTTGGGTAGCACTATCTCGTCAGCCTGTAATATTGCTGATGAGATACCAGCGAGGATTGTAAAGGCACGAGTTACCTTTGCCAAACTGCGTCATCTTTGGCGTCGGAATGACGTCCGGTTGTCGCTGAAGGGAAGGGTATATAATGTCTGTGTGCGTTCCATTTTGCTTTATAGTTCGGAAACGTGGCCTGTTCGCAAAGAAGATATCAACAGGCTTGCTGTGTTTGACCATCTTGTCTCCGCCAATTGGCCCATATTAAGTGGACTGATCGCGTGAGCAATGTGGCAGTTCGCCGGTGCGTATTCCGGAACGCCCGAGATGCGCGATCAATTGGTCAATTAATCGCGGTACACAGCTTGCGATGGTTGGGTCACGTACTCCGTATGTCATCTAATTGTTTACCGTACCGGGCATTATATACTGAGGCCCCCAACAGTTGGGTAAAACCGCGTGGTGGTCAAGCAACTACATGGTCACAAAATATGAAGACCTTGACTGCTCCATTGAGCAAAGTGGGTAGGTGTCGCCTGCCTGGATGGGGTTCTCGTGATCACTCAAACTGCTGGTTAGAGACGCTATGCGAGATGGCAATGTGTCGCAGTCAATGGCGGACCTGTATCCATACAATTTCTAGTTCTTCCGCTTAGTCTTGTTTTAGTAATGTACAACCTTCTTAGTAATGCTTTCTTCCACGTCACTGTTGAGGTGAGCGGTGGTCCGAGCCACAGTACCTTTTGGTCAGGCTCATGGCTGTTATGATGATCATCATCATCACCAAGTCCTTATTCGGGCCTGTGGACATTTGTATCAGTTCAGTCGGATTCGAGTTGGTGTAACGAACGGCGTCACATGCTTCTAACGGACTAGTGACAATAGAACGATTAAAAGACATGTTTACGTCGACAACATTATGGTATGTGGAAGCAACTCCCCTCAACACAACCTCAATCTTCAGAAGTTCTTGGACGTGGCCAAGAAATACGGACTGACTTTCAATGGATCAAAAAGCATCATTGCCGCCAAACAAATCAAACTTTTAGGTTATGAGGTGCCCAAGAACAGCATCAAACCGGATCCGGATCGTCTAAAACCTCTACGACAATTCGCCTCTCCATGTTTACTTGAAATCCCAGTAACGAGTACGGGATTATTTGCCTACTATTTGATTTTCTGATAAAATCCACAGACGTGCAGAATAACACATTCCTCCTATACAATGAAGTCAGAGAGTCCTTTGAGGCTCTAAAAGACGAGCCGTTCAATGCTGCGACCTTTACTAATTAGTACGGCATCTCTTTAGTCGTCGGGAGAGACGCCTCTGATGTGGCGATCACAGTCACTCTGCATTAAAATAGTCGACTGGTAGCCTTCTTCTCGCGTGGTTTGTCGTTCAATCAATGGCACCATACCGCCATCGAAAAGCAAGCGTGTACTGTCCTGAAATCCATACGTAAATGGAAACATTTTCCATTTAGCAACCATGTTAAATTTGTTATAAGCCAACGTTCTGTCACCCTCATTTATGGCAATCAGCACAGAGGGGAAATCAAGAACGATAAAATTAAACGTTGGATGCTAGAACTATAGCCATTCAAGTTTGATGTGAACTAATCTGGTAAAGATAATCGGGCGGCAGATGCAATCTCACGTAATTGTTTCAGGGCGCCAATGATAAATAGTGACTTGAAGGGACTACACGGATCGCTTTATCATCCCGGTGGATGCACCTCGTGCACGTTAGAAACCTCCCTTTTTCTGTGGAAGAAGTTCAAAGCGTCGTTGCCAAATGTTCTGGGTGCTGTGAAATCGAACCTCTTTTCTTCTCCGAAGCTTGGTGTGAGATCAGAAAAACCACATAGCCATTCGAATAACGCTGTTGATTTTTAGGGTCCCATTCCATCACTAACCAACCGTTACTTATCAATAAATTACCGATTAATTGTCCCGCTTTCCTTTCGCTTTTGTATGTCACGATCAGACTAGTTAGACCGTTATTAAGTGTTTTTGTCAGTTATTTTTGTTAGTCAGCATTCTCATTTACATTCATTCTGATCGTGAACCGTCATTCGTATCGACTAAGGTTCAGCAGTTTCTTCAATAAAGAGGAGTTGCGACAACCAGAACAACATACAACCTCCAGAGTAACGGTCAAGTAAAGCGTTGAGACGAAACGTTTTCGAAAGTCGTATTGCCCACCATGAAATTTCGCAATTTGGCAATCAATCGATGGAAATTCGGTCTTTTCGATGCATTACACTCCGTCAGATCATTCTTGTGTGTTTCAACTAATGCTAGACCGCATGAAAGATTGTTCCTCTATAACCGGAAGTCGACCTCCGCAACAACTCTCCCGATGTGGATCACCAAGCCTGGACTGGTGTTTAAAAAGAATGTCAGACAACCTAATTATGGTCTACTCGTCGAAGAAGAGTAATGATCTCAGTGCAACCTACATTAAGCGTGCATCGGCTTTCCTAATGGCAGGGAGGAAACAGTTTCTGTTCAACTCGCTCCCAAAGACGAAGTCATGCCTGAGACGCCCTTGCAAGGATGATTGACACTTCGGATCGAAGAGACCATATTCATGCCCCTTAATCGCGTCCTTATCATGCAGCAACATAACAGCATTCCTTCAGTACACAACACTAAAGTATCTTCTAATCGGCCCAATAACTACCGTTCACGTAATCTAGAAACTTTAAACAAATACCCACCGCGTGTTCATCCATATAGTATTGGAAACAGAGAAGCATAAACCCATTACATATTGATGCTCACTATCAAATACTGTATCTCTGATCAGTGTACACATACCCTATCACTTTCCTATGGTTTATCATTTATTGTCTATTCACACTTCTTGGTAAGGGACAATGTTATATTTTGTGATATTCGTTTCATCAATGAGTTGGTAACCTACCTACACTTTGAACATCAGCTGTCATATGCCAATTGTTGGACGGGTGAAGCCTATCAGACTTTCCTTAACAATACGGGTTTCACTCTTCTGCTTCAGACGCGAAATCGTTGTTTTGCACTGTCGAGTTTGATTCTTTGCAACAACGGGGTCCTGTGTCAATCTGAGACATGCGCGTGAACGCAAGACGTTGTCTGTCGGGATGGGAATGTCCGTAAGCTGTTGGGTCGATGCAGCACCGGACGGCCAAAAAGATCCTGAGGCATCGAGGCTTCAGTCTTGAGTGAGAAAAGGCTTGCAGATCAAGGTAGGCTTCGGGAAGCAGGTGCTAGGTATGCTTTCTACCGGACCGATCTCTGACAGAAGATGCTCCGGAGCACAGTGTCTGCATTAAGGTTGATGACCGCATCAGTACTTTGACAGCAGGCGAACCGCACGGCATCCACCATCGAATAATCGTCATGCACTTGTGATTCGGTCGAGGTAAGTCTATCACATTCCCGTGTTTATGGTTCAACTGTGTATCACATTTACGATACAAAGGACCATTTTTATGGAAAGCTGTTTGCCACAATCTATATGACACCGGAAAATAATCCGCTGGTTGTTCTGGACGACTTCAACATGCGGATTTGGCACGGTCCAACAGCCTGACCCGAAGTCTCCAAACACCGCGGTATTGATGTAGCCAATGGGAACGGTGATCGCCTGTCCCACATGTACGCTACTCACGAGTTGGCTATCACAAACACCCGATTTCAGCTGAACGCGAATGCTATAGCGACGTGGATTCACCCACGGAACGGTCGTCATCATTCACTTGACTAAGTGATCGTGCGGGAGAGCGGTATTCGTGAAGTGTCCATCACGTGAGTGATGCGCGGTGCTGTATGTAGCACGGATAATAGGCTGGCTAAGACTAGTTTAATTATTAATGCATGCAAATCTGTTTATTGTAAACAGCGGTAGAAACTGGATGGTAGGAGGATGAAGATCTCAAAGACGAGGACATTATTTCACCGTGCAATTGTCGTTCGTCTGTAAAACGCCCCTGTGTTAATAACCCCTGACATTATGTGGCAACATTCAAGAGAGTAGATGATGACTCCGAAATGATCGGTATTCAACCCCAGAAACGCTCGGATTGGTTCACAAAACAACCATACAGGTAGATCGAACCCAATACGAGAAAATAATGAGGCGTTTACTATTTCCACAACAGACCCAAGCAGTGAAGAGAAAGAAGCCCCGTTTCGGAGTGCTCGCCGTCAACTCGGCGAAGGACCTCGTGGAATCAAGCGCGACGGGTGAAGAAAGCAAGGCGAGTTGACATCGAGCTGCGCTGACCACCGACCACACAAGCAGTTCTACGATTCGCTTAGAGCAATTCTTGGCCAATCCGTCCAGTCTGCTAAAGCGCCGACTGACGGGGACTCTGGTAGCTTGTGCATACAACCGGAGGACAACACGAAAATATGTCACAAGCAATTTGGTAGATGAGTAAACCGGTAGGCTACCATTAACTGAGTGACCGTGAATAGTCTGTCAAAACAAGATACCAAAGCATCACCTGCTCTCATTCTGCATTTAGCAGGAATGCGGAACGGAAAGGATACAGATGAAAATGGGTTGCCAGGGGAACTTCTGGGGGGTGGCTGCCAAGTTTTGGAGTGTGCTTTGCTTCATGTGTTTCACTCCATCTGGGAATAGGAAACGGCCTGTCAAGAGTTTAGTGATTCTTCGTTTGTTTAGAAGTGAGGTCAGTGTACAAAGCGCCGACAGTTATCAAGGCGTCGGTCTGCTGAGCTGCGCTGAAAAAATTCTTGCAAGAATACTTCTCAACTGACTTAATGAGGAAGTTTTGGAAACTGATGTTCTCGACGAACAATGCGGATTCAGGGTGGACCGTAGTACGATCAAGATGATGATTACTGACCTACAAATTCAAGAGGATTATCGTGAACTCAGTCAGTCGCTGTGTATGAAACCTAGGGATTTTCACAGTCACTTTGGTTTATATTTAATCGCGATGCTAACAGCTATTTTCAAAACTCTGAGTATGGTATATGAGTTGAATATACCACAGACAGCCGCTTGCTGAATATTTGACATTTTGGCGCCGCAACTTGACTGTGTAATTCGACAACGCACATGCCGTTGTTTGTATATGATAGTGGGTTACTTGCACATAGTAAAGAGGGACTCTAGCAACCGATCAAAGACTGTCACGACCGCCGTGTCGAAATATGGTTTACATCTCAACAAAAGTAAGCCATTTTCCTACCGGTGGTGATGTGCTACATCTGAAATCTGCATCACTAGAGACAATGTGGGCTGCTGCACAGAATTCTGACACTATGGTGGCAATCTATGACAGATCTGACAGTGGACTGCGAGTTGCGAGTTCCTGTGACGAAAGCTAATGCCGCTTTCGGAAGTCCTGAATAACGTAACCGGTAGAACCGAAGCCTGAAGATGAAAACAGCAGCGTCATTCGCAAAGATGTCCATTTGTTGATTAAAAGCAGTGTTTTCAATGCAGTTTCCCTGTATGGATCACAGGCCTGGACTATTCGTGCAAAAAATGCAGTTAGGCCTTTGGCATTCCAAGACTGTTATCTCTGTCAGTCAATCTGTACCAATCGTGTTGACTTCGTGAAAAAAGTGACAATCCATCGGCATATATTTCGAAAATGTGCGAGTTCGCGACCGACAACCAAGGTAATGAAAGTGATCACATAACCTGTCAACCGATGGAGCGTCTTTTGCGCTGCGCATTCATCGTCGTTATACATAGCAATAAATCAGTGGTTCTCGCTGATGCTTAACTGTTGTACAACCATGAAGAAAAAAGCAAGACCTAGCCGATAGAAGAAGAAAGGAACAAAAGGGCACACATCTTGGGATAGGAACCCGACCTACAGTGGGCAACATTTTGGTGAACGACTTCAGTTCTTTACGGCAGGTAATTATCTGTCCGTCTCTCACCTCACTTCAGTCGGCCGAAGCACTGATAGCTCTATGTGGCGGTATGTGCATTACTGAGTTTGGCTGTTAAAGGTCGGAAGAAACCGCGAGTCGGTTAGATGATGTCGTCACAGACCATGAAGGGCTTGACCATTCCTTTGAGCAAGATCGGCGAGTGTCGTCGATCTGGTTAAAGAGTTCGAGACGATTCACATCGCTGGTTGGAACCACTGCGTGACATAACAGCGTCGCAGTCAGCGACTAGCCTTTATTCGTAAACTCAACTCTCCCTTTTCTAAGAAGCTTCATCGTTTTATTTAGTATTTTTCTATTCCCCCCTTATAGCTGTACTTATATACTGCTGTTACTCGGTGGACCACTGTCAGGATTGTCGGCAGCCCCAGTTACAATACCCAGGAGTACGACTGGAAACCGGAAATAATGAGCATGACTACTTACTAGAATACCCTCTGAGATCCTGAGCTGTTGCTATGAGAATCGTTTTAAATTCTACTTAGGCAAAATGTTAGATTTTTAATATGTTTTGTTACGCGTCGCAATCCCCAGCAGCGGCGAAGCACCCCATTTTCAATTACTACCCTTCATTTCAACAGACAAACTGGGTAGATCCAGGTGACACTAGTCTGCAGCCTTGCTTAAAACGGCAACGAAACAAGTATAGATGACGGTGAACACTTAAACAGAGGTAACGATAAAAAGTGAGGTCAGAACAAGGAAAACACTAATTTCAAGCCTGCCATGTGTGTAGCAATCACTCGCAAAGCAGTTTAGTATTATTCGTTCGAAAATACCCAATGAAGTCATGAGAACGACAAAGTAGCGAACAAGACTTGTTTTCTGTGTTCGATCATCAGGCTAATTACAACACAATAACTATAAAGACTGTAACTGGAGTGAGGTAGAAAAACGGTCAATAGAGGTTATGGACGGCGTGTTTGTTATCAGTTAAGCAACTACTGTTCCAAGTCGTGGGCTTGATTGATTGTGGGCCAGTGGAAGTTAAGTGTCCGCACGAACTTCTTCTGAGCACACAGATCAGGGTTGCGTAATCGGATACTAATGACCTCGACAACGGTCAACATTCGGAATCTCACCACTTTTTATCGGTTCCTTGGTACTCGGTAGACAGTCTGAAGAGCGTCTTTCTTGCTGACAGAAGGATGAGAGTCAGTCAAACTTAGTTTTACTTGCGAACGCGGATGATACAGACACACCACGAAGATTTACAAACTCCAGCCGCGGACCTACGTCAAACAATTCTTCTCACACATGCCCGAGGTTTGATGGTAGCTACAGTTATCACCTGCTGGAACGACCTATCAATCGAGGGAATTTACGTTGACATTAGATGTCTGTTTAGATGGAACATTATCAGAGTGGTAACTGATGTTACGAGCACACTTTTCCCAATACCGCACAAGGTGCGAAATATTTTCTGTTTAACGATTACCTTGTACATTGAGAGACGCTCACTAGATACTAAAAAGACAAAACTAACTGAATTTAAGTGATATGAAACTCCAACCACTGGCCCGTGTATGCATCGCTGAAACAGTTAATGATCACTTGTTGCGAGCAGTACCTCGGCAGAAGATGCACGAATAGGACCGTGTTTATAATCCACACAGATGCCCCAATACAATCAGGCACCACAATCAAACTAAACAAAGAGTCGAAATTTTAAGCCGAAGATTAGCTTAGATCGTTGACAATAGCTGGGCCAGGCTGGTAAACCTACATGGGCGTAGTAATTCGTGCAGGGCTCATTGGGTATGATGTCTTGAAATACATGTGTATCGAGTATAACAACCAGAAAATTGTTTGTATTGGTTAACTTACTAACTAAATTCTGTTACACTTAGGTACCGTTCAGCCGAGTGATGCAGTATTGTGCTCTAAAGCTTGGAAACAATTTTTCATTTACTGTGCATATATTAGAGGCTATTATGGAATCATTTAGGGTTTGCTGTAAAGAGGAAAACGTGTAAAATAATGAACGCTCAGTGAACTCTACTATGGGCCATGAGTTAAGCCCACGCCACTGAGCTATAGCAGAGATAATTAATACAGTTGTCGGACCACAAAATATAACCTGTGAAACAAATCCAGACGTAGAGCATTAGCCACAGACGAGTAAAACAGTATGAACAGTTGGGTGCAACAGGTCCCATTTTTACTTACTGTATATATGTGCACCGGCAGACCCCCGAAAGGGGAAGGAATCCGCTAGAACATCGAGTGACCGCAATGAGCACTATAAGACAGCAACAGGTCGCCAATAATTATCAGTTCATGGGATAAGAAAATTGTCGGGATTCAATTTTCCAGCAATTTACAAGGATACAAAACAAGACACAACGCATCCCCCGTCACCTTGAGGGCATGCTCCGATTAAGTAACCCAATCAAAGCCAAGTCATTATTCGTACAATGTACGACTGTTTTCAATTGTTCAAAGATTTCAACCTTTCCCCATATGGCCTAGTTTTAAGGTCCAGGACTGCCTTAGTGGCTCGTCGTTGTACCGTCTCCAAGAGTAACTTATCCTTTTGGAGGTGCGGTGGCCAGGTTTCACTGGTTTCACTGGTTTCTTGCGGAATTGAAAGTATAAAACTTGTGTAGTATCTCCGCTTCGAGATATTCTTGGGGTAGTCTAGTTGCCTTTTGAATGCATCGACTGACGTTGCCGTGACAATCGTCGCTGGAAGTGCGTTCCATGTCGAACAGAATCGGACAGCAAAACTATGTCGTCTGCATAAAAGAGTACTACGTGGTATAGAGATCTTGTACTTATGACCCCTGAGACTCACTGTATCGGCAAGTGTAAAAAGATTTTTGTTGGGGTGACCTGCAGAGCTTAAGATTTTGTATGTTAATATAAGATCACCCCTCAGATGCCTGCAGGTTAGAGGGGACAGATCCGGCTTCGAGAGGCGGTCTACATACGACAAGGAATATAGACCCTCAACCCGCTTAGTGACCCGTCGCTGGACTGCCTCTAAGGCATTGACGTCTTTCTTCCAATAAGGCGCACATGCCTGAATGTTGACTTCTAGAAGTGGC
>JTDE01001268.1:56493-72176 GCA_014338405.1 Paragonimus skrjabini miyazakii
GAATTTCTATCTCATGATCGGATATGTCCGGCGTTAGCCATGTCTCCGCTACACCCACGATCTTGGGCTTCTTTGAGTCGACAAGCTGCCGCAGTTTCTCCACTTTGTTTTTTAGAGAAAGAACATCAGCGAACATACACCACCAGCTAGACACGTGTACCTGCGTACTCTCATCTGGGATGGTGTCTGCCTTCAGATGTGCAACGGGTACTACCTGAGCTAAGCCGACCCTTTTGAGGTCGGCTTTGCCAGATATTTTGGCTGTGCGGGAGGTGGTGGGCTACTGATGGCCTCCGGTATCTTTGTCATCTTTACCACACTTGCCGTCATGGGAGGTGTGCCAGTAAAAGGTGATCCACGCTCGGACCTTGGTTTATCTGCGTGCATTCGGATCTCAGATGGGAAGCTGTTTTTTACCGTATACCACCTCTAAAGCGCAGTGGATAACATATCACTTGTGAATAGAGTGATTCGTAATAGTCTGGGGGCTGAGATGGAGCTCAGGTGTACTGGGCGCGGAAGGCGTTGGATAGACCATGCTCCACATTCGCCTACGTCTAAGTTTAGTTTAGTTCGGATAAACTTCCACTGGTCGATGTCATCTTACGCGCGTGCAATGCATCCGCGTCTTTCAGCTCCTCTGCGCCGTGTACAACTAAACTGCAAGTTCGGTCATACTGGGAACTCTTGGGGGTTGTGATATGCTGTTCGTCGAATCTCCCTGATCACCCAGGGGAAGTCAGGTTTTGCTCTTAGGCAAGATTTACTGAGTCTAGGCAGGGAAGATGCTGTTAAGAGAGCCTCCTCGACGTCTTCTATCTGGCCGAGCGTGACACGGATTGGCCGAGAGCGTCCGTCTTGGTGGGACTTACGAAGCTTGCATAGCGTAGGTTCATCTTCCACGCCTAGCTTAAGTTGATCACAAAGGGATCTCCACTGCAACGGGTCATCAGCTTCTTTCTGATTGAGCAACGTGCTTTCGCTTTCTGCAGCGTTATAGATAATGAGATTATGTCAAGTGAACTCCGGACAGTGACTACGCCTGGGCGTATTTGTGCCCTGTGTTCTGAGCTGAGGGACGGCTGTGTAATTACGGCTTTCGACTGACTGCCTAGAGATTTCTTGGTTCGTGCCGATGGGTGGCTTGGAGGTACCAGCTTGGTGAGACACAGTAACGGTGCGTTTACTACGCTTCCGTTTAGTGCGGCCTGTCGAAGCCGCTTCACTAGCTAGTACGGGAGATGGCGGACATTGGTTGTGTGCGGCCAGAATGAGATTGCCTGGCGTTGAAGTATCGGGACTGCACATTGCAGAGGTTGAGGAACAGACTAACTCGCTTGTTCTATCTATATCCTGAGTGATGTTCTCACGGTTGTTTAGCCGGCATGTCACACAATAGTATCTGAGGGCCGGAGTGGGTGAGTCTCGGAGCCTTAAATACAAGTCTACGGGGAATTCGGGGTCGCACTTGCAGTGAACCCAGTAATTACAGAAGTCACAGGCCATGGCTTTGCTGCGAGGCCTTACTACCTTCGAACACGGTCCACAAACGTCGGCAGTCGGACTAATGGTACGTCCCATGATAGTTAACTAACCAACCAGCAGAGCTTATAAAGTTTAAGAAAATAAGGATAATGAACAAGACGAATAAAACTTGCCAAACGTGCTGTCCAGTGAGTTTCTATGGTGCCACGAGGTAATGCTGTGTTGCTGCAATGGATGGTATGTCAGTGGCAGCAGTGTCACGAGATGAATTTCGTGCAGCGGAAGTAATTGGAGAGTTTTTGAAGCCTTCTATTGGAGAGATGTCGCTTCCACTTGGAAAATTTGTGGTAACAGAATCGTTTCCTCTTCTCCTCAGAAATTCGTCAAGTTAAATTTGACTTTCGCGCCACTTCCTTCAGCGCCTTTTGTAGCGCAGTGTACAGCTTGTAGAGAAAATGCAGCCCTATTTTCCTGTGTTCGTTCTCAGTTCATTGAAACTGACCAAAAAATAACAGGAGAAAGGCGAGGGAAAGTGGATGACATATTGCTATGCATCTGTTGGTTTAGTTGTCTCGTGCTATTTAGTTTTTTGGTTGTTTATCTAGTGTGGGTTCGTTTATAGTCATGTTAAGTATATTTAGGACTGTAGTAGTGTATCTCCCTTGTATGCATGGTTTTTAGTTGTAGCATTTTGCTGTTATTATTGTTTAACACTTTAGTTGATTATCGCATCGTCGAATTGTAGAAAAGTTTTGTATTATTGTATAACTTACTTTTGTATCATTGTGTAATTCACTTTTGTATAGTGTCGCACTGCCGTATTGTATTTTAGTGCACGGCGCACTAAGTCGTTTTCCCCAGGCACGATTCACCCAGAGGCGAAATACAAAAGGCCGTTGAGAGAAGAGACCGAATATTTTTGACTCAAAATATACAAAGGGTCTCTTATTGCGCTAGAAAATTTCACTGACACGTAACTCAGCTTGAGAGGCTAGAGACCGACCGTCGACAAGCGATTAAACCGGAAATGTGTGACACACGTGTGCGTTCGGGTTCACGCCGCAGTCACATGGCATGCAGACAAACAATCGGACAACATGCATCATGCTAACCTTCTTAATACCCTAGGTACAATATACAACTATAAGTTTTGAAACTATTTTACACATCATACTGCAGGCAGGCAAGTGAAATCTCCAGGTCGCTACAGTATTGTTTTCCAGTTTTGAACCAACTCGGTTAAGAAGTTCATGCTATGGATGACCTGGGTTCTAATTGCGGGGACTACAGGTGTCGTAAGCCGGTTACTGAAGGAATCCAGTGCGACGACTTTTGGAGTGGTATCACAGCCGGTGCTCCAAGCTGACCGAGGTTGCAGTAAGGTTGTATAGACAACATAAACAGTTGAAGTGGGTCAGCTCTCAATGCTCTTCATTGGCGGAAGTCTTCTCACGACTACTGCAAAACTCTGACAGCCACTGGAGCATTGACAAAAAGAAAGTGCCCAAAAAGTTTCTGCCAAGCAGTGACAGCGTAAGATAGCAAAGGTAATTGAAAAGCAGAGGGAAGAGATAGCAACCCTCAAGTTGAGGATCGATGGACTTGTGGACGACACATTGAAACTGTGTGTTGCGGGCGAGAAAGTAATAGGGACATCCCGTAAAATTCTGATCCTTAACAATAAAGAGCCAGTAGTCATAGAGGTGAAAACTTGAAAAGAACTAGATAGAAGGAGGGTGTTAGACATTTTCAGGATGGCAGGGTCGTCTGCAGCCACCGGTATCAAACGCACACATAGAGTAGGTGGCTGTAGACTGAGCAATTCTAACGGAACTCAAAATCGGGCACGTCTAATACTGATCGAGTTTATACAAGTCTCTCAAAGGGACTATGTACTCGGCAAGGCTGACGGAGTACATGAACTGTCACGAGGTAGGTATCAACTCATTCCGAACAATAAAATGGACTCAAAGTATGGCAGTAAGTCAGCGTTATCGCCGAAAACAATAGCCGGTAGCGTTTCAAGTAGACAGTGGGTCCAAGTGAAGGATATGGCCGTACTGGAGACTCCACTGATCCAGTGCGACAGTGTGATGAAAATCTACTCGATTCATCGCTTATCCAAACCCCGACACAATAGAAGTTCTAACAAGAAACCAATCCAAACGTCGCGTTGAAGATACTGCATCAGGATTGGACAAACCGTCTCAATGTTACGTCTTCTGTTATTCGTTTATTTCTTTGTTCCGTATTGCACCAATTAACATTCAGTTTGCGACTCTGCATGTGTCCATATGATCATCCAATGAGTAACTATGATTTGTTTAATACTGTTGTACATCCATAAATTCGGCTGCTTGTCTCATGAATAGGAACTGCTTACTGCAACCAGTGCGAGGTCTTCTGCTTACTACTTACATGGAGGTTTCAATCCTAGTACGATTTCAAGGGCTATTTGAAGTCCCTAGTTCCGAGTATTACAGACAGACAAGTTGATTTACCGGAAAATGGTAGGGACGCTGGATCTAAAAAGATCTCCCCCATGATTACATCCATTACGACAGTAACATGTAGTGGTAGATTCGAGGCTGACCGCAGTGAAAGTAAGAGACCCTCATTCGCCGCTAAGATAAGCACCACCTGTATAACGGAACAGAGAACCAACAGAATACTGGGAAGCCAGGATGCTTCAGTTAATAGAGCAAGGTCGGAGAAACCACGAAATTGGTAGCAACTAAGGCCAACCCCCACGGGGAGGGTTGTCCTTGCATGTAAGCCCTTAAAGGAGAGTCAAGCAATCTGCCACAGTCAGGTTACCGCTGAGGATGTCGCCCGACCAATGGCGATGACAATGCATAAGGAAAAGTAAGTGAAGCCAAAGGAAAGCGTTGACGTTGCTGTGGTCGAAGGAGTTGGAAAGCTAAAGGAAGTAGTGGAACCAAACGTTTTAGTGTTGGGCAGAAGAGCTACTCAAAAAAAGGGGCAGTCCCCTCGGGTCCTCCGCCCGACGGGAGTTCTGACAAAGTAAATATACTCGGGCAAATGCTGTATGGAAATAACCTCCAGTTTTGGTATACAAATGCCTGCAGCATTAGCAATAAGTGAGGGAGCTTAAGGAACGTAGTAAGGGTTTCGATGTCATAGCTGTGTCTGAAACATGGCTAAAACCGGAAGTAGCTTTGGGGAACTGCCCTCCAGAGGACTTTTTCGTTTACAGACAGGACAGCACGGATATGCGCGCGGGTGGAGGTGTCTTGTTGCTGGTAAGCAATCAGTACAAGCAGTGGGAGGCCCCTTTCTCAGTAAACACCCCGTACGTACAGACAATTTCCTGTTACATTCTGGAGAGTAACAGGGGACTGCTTTTTGCAGTGTCTATAGGGGACAACTGGCTGGCAATGATGAAGATAAGCTTCTGCTGAATGTCTTAAACGCTCTAGTTAGTGATTTAGCGAACTTAGTGGTAGCTGGAGACTTCAACCTCCTGAACATCTCTTAGAACCATGAAACAGCCAGGACGGGTATCCCCGAAGAAATATTCCTGGACTGGTTGCACTCCAATTCGTTAAGTCAACATGTTCAGATGCCTACTCAGTTTCGACACGGGTATGCACCATCCATACTGGACCTAATAGTTACTCGATATGAACAGGGTGTTGTAGATTTGGAAAGTGGGGCCCCGCTTGGGAAGAGCGATCATTGTATTCTGAGTTTCGAAGTCCGCGCGACGAAACAACCTCCCCTGAAAAATTTGTTCCGAATTTTGGTCGAATGGATGTCGCACGGATCTTGGAAGCGGCACGGAGCATGTCCTGGGCTCCTGAGGTGGAAAACGCTTCTCTAGAAGATATGTGAAAAGTCATCAAAGAAAAGCTTACAGTACTAATGGATCAGTTTGCACCCCTAGTATCAAGAAGAGCTCGAAGTCGCCCGCTCTGGTGGAGGCAAACGGTGCACAGAGCGATTTTCAACAGGAACAAATGTTGGAGGGAATACAAGAAAAACGAAAGCCATCGTAACTGACTAAAGTATAAAACTTGTAGAAATGCAGCCTGCAAGGCCCAGCGCCTGGCAAAATACCGCTTTGAAACAGGCCTTGCGCGCAAGGCGAAAGCAGAGCACTTTTACTCGTATGTTCAATCCAAGGGAGCCTGCAGGCAAGAAGTAGGAGCCCTGTTGACAGAAGAGGGTAAACCAGCCACCGATGAAACAGAGAAAGCCAACCTCCTCCGCGAATTTTTCCAGGGGGTTTACAGGAAGAACGAGGACAAGATTCTACCAACATTGATAGAGTCCCGACCTCATAGCATAATGAACAATATAGTTCTCACTGAGGAAGAAGTTGGGAAGGTCCTAGGCTCTCTAATGCCCTAAAAACCGCAGGAGTTGATGGCGTCCATCCGGAAATTGTTAAGCCATTAGCAGGAGTTCTTCAGCATCCACTATGGAACCTGTTTACAACTTCCCAGAGGGAAGAAAAAATCCCAGATGAGTGGCGCGTAGCCACGGTGGTCGCTATTCACAAGGGAGGCTCGCGAGAGAAACAAAATAATTACAGACCAGTGAGTCTGACGATTATAGTGGAGAAATGCCTGCAACGGCTAATTAGGGGCAAAGTTTCGACGTATGTTGTTGACAACAGCCTTCCTAGCATTGCACAACACGGTTTCCAGAAAAGGAAATCATGTCTATCCAACCTTTTGTACTTCATGGATGAGATCACGGGGGGATTGGACGAAGGCCAGAAAGTCGAGGTTTGCTACTTGGATTTCAGTAAATCACCGTTATTTCATCCACAGAATGAAGTGGTTTGGTATCTACAACCTAGTAGTTGACTGGGTAGAGGATTTCTTATACAACAAGGTTTTCAAAGTAAAGGTTGGGAGTGGATTCTATGAGGTAGGTACAGCTCATAGTGGCGTCTCTCAAGGATCCGTTTTGGATCCTCTCCTGTTCCTGCTGTTCATAAATAATCTAGTAAGTTGGCTCAGCAACCCGTGCTTCGTATTCGCAGTTGATGTTAAGATAGCGCGGTCTACAAATCGTGCCGCATTAACGCAGGATCTGATGGCAGTAGCAGAGTGGTCTCTTAAATGGGACCCTCCATTGAATGCCGCCAAGTGCCAAATGGTAACCGGAAGCTCTGAACCCCTGGAAGTGCCCGGTCGCCATGGTCCTTTCACAATTGAATGTGTAGAAAAGGCACGAGACCTTGGAGTATTGTTCAAAAACGACTTCAAACCCTCTGCCCAGTGTGCAGCGGCTGCACATAAAGCCCGCAGTTACCTGTTTAGACTTAAGCGAATTTTGTCTAACAAGCAACCGGAAGTATTCCTGCCGCTATACAAAGCCACTGTTTGGCCTCACCTGGAATACTGCGTGCAGGCATGGGCTCCCTACCTACGTAAAGATATCGAGCGCATTGCGAGAGTGCAACAACTCGCAACCCGAATGATTACAGGATTTAAGGGTGAACCTTATCATGACCGTTTAAAGGAGCTCGGATTGTAATCCATGGAAAGGAGGAAAGTGAGGGGTGATCTTATCGAGACTTTCGGAATACTGAAAGGCATAAGTGGCGTAAAGTTCACAGACTTGTTTGCACAAATGGGCCAAGAATCCATCACCAGAGGTCACAGTCTCAGACTGAAGAAAAGCAGGGCTCGTTTAGACGTACGGGTGAATGTGTGGAACAAGCCCCCAGATGAAGTAGTACATAGCGATTGTGTGAACTCATTGAAAATGCGGCTGGATAAAGTGTGGCAGGAGATCTTTCGAGATCTTCTTTAGCGTAGTGGATAAAACTTGGCAGGTAGGGGTAGCATACAGGAATGTGGCAGCGTAAGGGCTCGTTTTTATTTTAGAGTTATCTTAGTGTTTCAGGTTACATCTTTGACAAAGTTACCATGTAAGCATACTCACATGCCGTAGGTAATGTAACACAGACGTATATGGTCAAGTCTTCCATTGTAATGTACGGTGTGGGGAGCGTTAGTTTTTCAGGTTGAGAATGGAGGCTGGTAGGATGGCATCACCCCAGTGTTTTCTGGGCGATAGTATTAATGCATTTCTCAAAATGGTAACCTATCAACCTGTTAAACTTTCAAGTCCATGCACACTCCTCCCTTTTCCGGTCTCACATACCGCGGTGTTTTCATATGGTTGGGATGTCTGCTCAGCCCAAATTGGGAACCTCCGATCAGAGACCAAACTGCTAAAGCGTTTAAACATCATCGCCTGCAGACCAGGAGCGGTGATACTACGGGTGGGAACTAGAGCAACCTGCATTCAGTTCCACACCGCTGTCTATTCAGGGGTTGTGGGTTTGAAGCGGTTCTCTTCTCAGTAGCTACACTCCACCTCACTCCTGAGTCCCAGGCTGTCTACTGGTGTGACAGAGATGTCAAACTAACGTGACCCAAAAAAAGTCGCTCAGTCCCAGAAACGCTACAGACAGCATCAAAAGATAAAACCCCAACTAGGTGCCGTCGTGAAAACAAAAAAGGGGTGCAGAGTAAAATTGGCTGATTGGTGAATCTTAGTTTGTGCCAGAGATGGAATCAGACCCATGGAGGTCCGTTTATAACAGTGTGAGCTGCAGGTGACCAATTCTTTTTTAGTGCTTTTTCTACACGTTTCTGTTATGGGGTAACTGGTTGACAGCGTTACTTTCTGTTTAGAAAAGGCCTCCTCAGTTGGTAGAATGCCAACGCAGTTAGGGGAAAATGAGGGCTAAATACGTCTGTGATAACATACCAACGGAATTGTGCTATCATGGGGATCCTGCTAAGAGGGGATGGAGTTGCAGATATAACTAGAGGGTTTGCTGATGCCTCCTCCATGGAGTATACCACTACCTGTCGGTCTTGTTTATCATGGTTGAGATCCCTTGTAGTTTGAAGAAAGCTGACGCCAATTATCATGTATTTAAGCGGCCACTGGGGTTGCGATTATTTTTCTTTCATCCTCCCCTCCGTCATTCTTCTTGCCCACCTGGATTACTCGATAATCAAAACGGGCTCGAAATCGAAGAACGGAATCTGAAAAATCCGTCATTCCCGCTTCAAGGGGGACAGTGGCGGCTCTGAGTGCTGTTCTCTGGCGTTCCGGTGCAAATATTCTGGACGCTCGATTGGCAACAGCATTTTCGACCTGTGCAAACTGAACTTGAACTTGAACAGATTGCAGTACCATTCTCCAGATGCGGTCGGATGAAACTGTTATAAAGAAGCTGGAAACAATTATGGGTGAACTGGCCAAAGAGGCGTTTCAATAACGCCGGGATGTTGTCAGCTTACTTTGCTTTGTTTCCGCGTTCGCAGAGCTCAATAGAGTTTACGAAACAATGCATCCCGGGTCCTTCTCAATAAAAACCGTATGAAACGGATATCCGTCGAGATAATAAGTAGTTTTCATAAAGCCGCCAATGTGCATAGCGTACCACTTACCAGCATCACACTCGAGTCAGCTAACTTGAGACCAATTGAAAAGAACGACGAGATTATAGTGAGATCACCTTCGACGTCCACAAAATCCTAAACTCCCTGCGACGTGAGAGTTGCCTCGCCAGTACCACCGCCCTGGTTCACATTATCTTGTGAATGTAAATTAACTACAAACTACTAGCATCAAAGTTAGTGTGTTGACGTAGGTATCGCAGTTTTACTCGTCGCTGTAGAAGGAATCCGCGCCATCTCTACCATTGTAGGCTACATTCATTAGGATAACAATGTTTTAGCACCTACCTTTGGGAACGCCGCCCAACCAGGCTGACACTTGTTTGAATCGTGAAGGTCAACTGGAATTTCCGTTGACATTCGTCTTGTCTGGCGGCTGCCGTGCGGTTGTGCTGAAGGTTCTCTCACGCCCAGCTCCCTGGCGTCCTTAGTCGTTACGTTGAAGTCCGCTTGTGTGCGGTGAGTAAATAAATAAATGAAGTTTGTTTGCAGATTAACCGTCTTCTCGCTGTGACTTCCGATCCGTGTTAATGAAAGGCTGGGGAAACCTTGGGTGTACGAACGACGAAACTAGCATCACGAAAAGGTCTTTCTGTAGAATGATGGTCATCGGTTGTTTTGACGACCCGCCAAATTTTGACGTCGTCTGCAAACACTATTAACGGAAAGATGATTTAAAGTGGGAGATCGTTGATGAATACCAAAAATAGAGGCGGGCTAATAATTGAACCTTGTGGTACTCCACTGAGGCTAGGCCTGCAGGTAGAGAAAACGCCATTAACGCGCACTCTGTACAGACGGTTAGCAAGATACAACACAAGCCATTGGAGAAGATTGCCTCGAACCCCATAATGGGAAGGCTTGCCGATCGAAACAGAATGATGCACGCGGTCGAATGCCTTAGCAAAGTCCAGATATACAACGTCTATTCCATTACTCTGAGCAACTGCTTTTGTCCACCAATCGGTGGCTATCAACAGATTTGTAGTACACAAACGGCCCTCGCAAAATCCGTGTTGCGCATTAGAGAATAACTCACGAGATGTAAGATACCTATAAAGGGATTCGTATACAAGCGCCTCTAAAAATTTTTAAGGGCTTGACAGCAACGCAGTTGGTCTGTAGTCACTGGGGCAATGTCGCCTACCACCCTTGAAAACGGGTGTAATACTCGCAAGTTTTCAACTGCTGGGTACTGTTCCCTGGGAGATGGATCGCGTAAGCATTAGGCTAAGTGGGTCAGCAAGCTGTTCCGCCGCTTCCCGCAAGGCTTTTTGTGGTATACCTTCGAGGCCAGGAGAGCTGTCCCTAAGGCACCTGAGTTTAACCAACATCGCTGCGGAGGAAGTATTTACAGTGTGAGTGCCATCGATTTCAGTGTCAAGACGAACCTGAAGAACTGATGGTGACTGTGCAAAAACACTGCTGTAAAACTCGGCAGGGACGTCAGCAGTTTCCGTATCAGAGCCAGTAAGGCCTGACGGACCCAAGAATTGTGGAACTCCGGGTTTTGCCTTGCGAGTTGATGCTACAAATCGGAAGAGGCTATTTGGATCAGCGATAAAACATTCCGTAAGACGTTGTTGATAATGAAGACGGTCACGTGAAATTAGCGATGTATACCTATTCCTTAGGGCAGCGTATATATTTTGTTTAGCATCAGATCCTGTTAATCGATAGCACGTCCATGCATACCGCCTCTTCAGAATGAGTTTAAGTGTACCAGAGCGTAGTTGCCTTGGAAGCTTGTTTCATTTGGAGACCGATATTGGTGTAGATTCACCCACGGATGCAGAAACGATGACAGTAAGCTTCTCACAGAGATCATCTATAGAGTAGAGTGAGTATAGTTTGCCCATGACTGCGTTTCCAAGTAGACACGGAGTTTCCCCACGTCCATTTTCTGCAAGTTTCTGCGATTGCTATTCGTTGAGGTGACCAGATTCGCACTACAAATGAAGTCGAATAAGACGACTGCGTGATCACTCAGCCCGAGAGGTGCGGTGATTTCAAGGTTGCATTCCATCAACCCTTAGTGAATAGGTAATCCAGTCGCGACGGATTGTGGCCAGTACGAAACCGTGTGGAACCAGATATGTGCTCCGTAAAACCTAATGCTCCGACTGTATGAAAAAGTCGCGCAGAGATAGAAGTTTCCGTGCCTGTGTACCATCCGATCGGAAAGTTGATGTCGGGTAAGTTAAAATCGCCAACTAAGAGAATGTGGGAAAATCCTAGAGTAGGTAAAACTTCCAATCCAGATAATAAGTGTTCGTCTTCAGAATTATTCGAAGATGGAGGACGATAGAGGACCCCTATTAGCCAGCGTTTTGAACCACTTAAGCGAATCGAGCACCAGACCGTTTCTTGACTCGCGGCAAGTACTGAATTGTTAAAAAGGAAGACTTGAAGAGAAGTGTGGATATAGAGGGCCGATCTTCCTCCTCTACCTTCAATTCTTTCCGCACGGAAGATAACCATATCTTCTAGAGCGATTTCAGAATCTAGGTAGGAAGTGCTAAGCCTCGACTCCGTTATGGTAACCATCCGGGACTTTGTGGTAGAACAAAGTTCATGAAGCTCTGGTAATTTATTCACTAAGCTTAGCGCATTTGTGTACATGCACTTTACGAAGTTAATAGTAAACGAACGAACGTTCTCCGGCCATTGTGAATGGGGGGTTCATTCAAATCGCAACAATGACGGAGGTCGTCGACTCCACAGGAGCCGGCTGTAGTGAGTTTTTTGAGGTCATTAAATCCTCAGTGGGAACCACCAGGCGATTAGCACGAGTGCGGTGATTGGTTTTTAATAAATCTAGTTCTCTTTAAAACGATCGGGGTGAAACGATACCCCGCCAGGTCTAAGACGACGCCGGTTGCGGAACCGATCCAATATATACCATGCCATCTCATGCGAGGTGACACTAATTTTGAGGCTTCGTGGTCGATATTCCTCCACCACCAGCATGTGCCGCAGGATTCCATGAATACATTGAACCTGGACATTGGTATGTTCAAGGGCAGTTGACAGTAACCGCCACTGACTCTTGAGAATTTCAAGCGATCCTAGCGATTTCACTGGTTCACTGTGTTTAATGGGTTGTGGAGAGAAGTACGAGCTGGGAGCTTTTGAGAATTTCATAACTCGATGCATAGAATCTTAAGGCCCTCAGCAACAGTCTGAAATGGGTAAAAGAAATGCAAAATCTGAACTAATGCAATAGAAATTGATCAGGGCGAACCCTGAAAATTGCGACAGAGCTAGTGGAAACAATATGATATAGCACAGCATTCCAAGCCTTAAAAACGCGCAGTGAGAAAGAGCTATGTCTGCATAAAATTATGCCATGTTGGACTCCTAGTTTTAGGAAGTGGCAACTTAGTGTCACGATACTCCCGCTGTTGGGCACCAGCCAGCAAGGTTGATCTGGAGACTGCATATTCCAAATGAATAACACAAGGAAATATATGGGTTGTGTTTCAATAGTTAACTGTCTGACTTCTGGTAATTTATTAACCAGACTCAGACAGTTCGTATACATACACTTGAGAGCTACTTCCACACATGGCTTGGCAAGAAAAGAGATGGTAGGGTGCGAGGGAGAGCTCGTGAAATAAGACTTAGAATTGAAGATAATAGTGTGATCGTACTCGGTCTGGGCGGCCGATTGACTCTGTTGGCTCTCTTGTGAGGCTGCGGACGCGATGTCACCACTTGTGCGTCTGTCACCGTTCCTACAGGATGCTTGACCATCATTTTTGGTGTCGCAACTTGCGGCCTATGCACCCCTGATAAATCTCCCTTTTTCGGAGGGTGTTTGGGATTTTTCACCCACGGGAAGTTTGACTTTTGTATTTTGAATACAGGGCCTAAAGGGAGGGGGGTAAAGTGCGCTGTTTGATGGGGCCACCGATAGAAATAACTTGTGGGATGGGGCAGCAAGAAACTTTTTGATTCTCAGGCGGCGACCTCAGAAGGCTCCTATTGTTCCGAATTCTAGGAAGGCAGAATTCTCTTTGCGGTCTCTTGGTGACTTTTTGTGTGGGTAACTCGTAGAACGGCATTTGTATGGCGTCTTGAACACTTTTGCCCGTGCTTGGGGCGTCATCCGTTGGAATGGTTACTACAAAAACCGCGTTCTCGCTTTCTACCACTGGCACTTAGGCCTGAGTGGAAACTGCTAGAGCAGAAACCACGACCTTAGCCTCCAGGCGTAGTTTCCGGTCTGCCGTGATTCGTGACTTGGTGTTAGTCTGCTGCTCGCGTTTCGCCCTCTATTGCCGAGAGCGGTCGAAAGAAACACCATTCAGGTGGACGTTGGTGGATTTCAGAGCCCCTGATTTTTCCACCACTGTTTCGAGACTCAACATGGTTGGTAAGGTTATCAAAAGGCCGAATAATTTTTTGGTTGCTTCGGCGCGTAACCTGCTTGCAAGTACGAGATTTGTAACCTCCGGGGAGAACGAAGAAGCCATGACTGACTTAGCTGGTTCGGTTGGTGAAGACGTTGTGGGAAAGCGGCCCCATAGAAAAACCCTCCTTTCTCTGAGAGCTTTTTCTTTCATATTCGCCGCTGTCTCCTCTGTATGTGCAGTTGACAGGGCAGCTGCCTTCTTGGTGACCGCAACACCAGGGAGGGCAAGCGCTATGTATTCATTTCGGACAGAGTCCATTGGTATTCCTCTATCCTATTCCCCGTGGAGGGAACAGAAGAACATATAGTGCTAAGGAGAACAGCTCTACATTTACAGTCGCAGATTATCTGTGTCGGTTTGCTTTCGTGACATGTACGTGACTGCCCGGCGGCAAAGCGGCACATCGACTTTCGCCAAACCTGTAGCTCATGTAGATTAAATTTAAAGCAGAAGAAGCAAGTTGTTTATACTGGTGTTCGTTGAGGTCAGTGCGTTTGAAGTGATACCACTTCTGGCACTGTATACCGTTCTGCACAAGCATTGTGCATCCATAACAGCCGCAAGTGCCCGCTGCCTCAGTCAATTGAGTCCCAACACTGTTAGATCTTACTCGCGTCATGGAAACAGGCAATGCACAATACAGAGCAGATACAGAAGCGGATACAATGCAACACAAAAGTTTCAATACGTAAAGATTTGTTATGTTATTCTGTGATAAATAACATTAATCGGATGCAGTTTTCGATGCACAGGGCACCAATAGAGTGAAAAATGCGTAGGCAATGACAGCGGAAAAATTTGAATCAACTTTCGAATTACATGCGCTAGCGTGTTAACAGAGTAGCACGTACATCATCTAGCAGAAAGCAGTTACGAAATGCACCTGTGGACTGTGGACACTATCGAGGTTTTCAACAGGTGAAAAAGAAACGGTGTTTTGAAGGAATCTCCAAGAGTGCTGCTCACGACCTCAGAAGGAAGTTTTTTCCACCGGCTGGTGGACTTACTCAAGGTGGGCCCGGGAACGGAGTTCATAAACCTTGCTTGCCGATCGTCATTCCTAGCTATGATAAGTGCTGTTCAACGAGACCTACTCTATTGTGTTGGTAATTCATATAGCTGCTCTGTGCAGTTGACTTAAGCTATGACCAACGCTTAAGTGTGTAGTACGCGCGCTACAAGCAGCTGCTCCATCCAGATAACTCAGGCTATGAACAGCTTCCAAATACGCAGTATGCGCTCACACTAGTAGCTACTCCGTCCAGTTGGTTGTGGTTATGAACAACACTGATAAGAAACACGGGATAAATCAGGATAAACTAGTATCTGTGACGTTCAAGACAAATTATACTGATCTTCAGTTTTGGCGAAACACTAGAAAACATACTAATAACTACCAGCGAAGTCTGTAGTTGGAGTTACGGGTAAAATGGTACAAGTGCAAATAACCGGCAAAACAGGTGGCTGTCAAGCGATTCAGCTATTGATACAAGAGTTCAACACAGAGACCCAAGGTTCCCGGATCCAATCAGTCTTTCCTGCTCGGTGTCAAACAAGCGTCTGTTGGTCTGAAAGCCAATCACTGAAAACGGGGCGTAGTACCGCCCTTGGGGATTATAGCAAATACCAAGAACACAGTAGGATTACTTACTTAATAAGAATATAGTAATATTTTGAAGCGATCGTTAGATGCGCAGCTAACGACCTCAGCAGGAGGCCTGTTCTATAGCCCAATAATCCCATGAGTAAAATGACCGCTGGGTGAGAAAGGTCAGAGGACTAAACCTGAAAACCTTCCTATTATATCCTCACTGGCCGTCATCATTCGCCGTGATAAAAAAACCGTTGAACGAGACCTACTCAAAAGAAGAAGTGTGTGATAACTGACACACCGTGGAGTCGTCAAAGTTCGAACGAACACAGACCGAGAGTTTCGGATATAGAGCCGCGCACGACGTTTCTTATGTCCATGACTGGGTTGCTAGTCACGCGCTGGTCACACCCAACGACGAGTATCTCTTTCTTCAAGCCAGTATACACGACCCGATAAGCATACTCTAGAAGCGGCCGCAAATGCTCGCTGCCTCAGTCAGTTGAGTCCCAACACTGTTAGATCTTACTCGCGTCATGGAAACAGGCAATACACAATTTAGAGCAGATACTGAAACGGATACAATGCCGTACAAAAGTTTCAATACGTAATGATTCGGTATGTAGTATGCAGTTTTTGATGCACAGGGCGCCAGTGAAACGAAAAATGCGTAGGCAATCACAGCGGAAAATTTTGAATCAATGTTCGAGTTACCCGGGCAATTTGATTTGA
>JTDE01001269.1:0-15218 GCA_014338405.1 Paragonimus skrjabini miyazakii
ATCGTTGAATGCGGTTGGCCGTGTAGATCGAGATACCCTTCTTTAACCCAAAACAGTGAGTATTTGTTTGTGGTCAGTCGGCAGAATGAAATGGCGGCCGAGGAGCATCTTGTAGAAACGCTTCACTGCAAAAACAATGACAAGCGCTTTTTTCCAACCTATCCACAATTCTTCTGTGCTGACACTCGAGGGCGAGCGGCATGAGCGACTGGTTTTTGAGATGCATTAGGGTAGGGGTGTGTGAGGATTGTTCCTACTCTATAACTTGAGACGTCCGGTGCGACCACGATTTGGAGAGTGGAATCGGAATGTGTCAGCAAATTGTCGGAGTTGAGCATTGTCTTCTTTCCCTAGAATGAGTTCTGGCATTGGGTGGACCAGTTTCAGGAGATATCCTTCGTCAACAGTTTGTTCAAGGATGCTCGAACGCTGCGCATGGCGAACATGAATGCGTTCTAATGATTGACGAGGCAGACGAACAAATGTATGTTCGTCTGACGGTGGTGGTATACCGATGACAATCTGGATGTTGTTGGGATCTGGACGGCGACCATTACGATCGATGATGAAGTCCAGGTAGTTGATTGAATGCCTGAAGATACTGCGCTTTTTCTAATTAATACGGAATCCGTAGTGGGCTGTGTCCAGGAACCACGTTTAAGCGTTCCGTCAGCTCTGGCTCATCGGTTCCGGTGACATGGTAGGCGACTTCACCTGGAACATTGGTCAGCATCGTATGCGTGATCTGCTGGAAGACTGCCTACGCATTCTGCAGGCTAAATGGGAGACACTGGTACTGGAGTAGGCAGCGTTGGGTGTTGGTAGTGAGTAGCTCCCTAGAAGTTTCTGACATTTCCACCTGTAGGTTGATGTCCGTTGGGTTCAAGTTCGCGAAACACTTGTTACCGTTCATCTTCGCGATTCAGTCATCGGGCAGAAGGGGAGGATATAGATGCATAACCAGAGCAGCATTGAGGCCTGCAGAGAAGTTAGCGCAAATTCCCACGACTCCATTGGAGTTCTGTACGACGACAATCGTTGTGACCTATACGGGATAATTGACTGGTTTCAAGACACCAGCAGACGATGGAGTTCCTTGTGTACGTGAGACAGGGCTGCGTACGGTACTGGGCGTTTTCGTGGAAGAAGTGATCTCGTGTTCGGGAGAAGATTCTAAACTGCATTTGTTTTGGTATAGTTTCCCAAGCCCTCCTGGAAGACTGCAGAGTGCTTTCGGTAAAGTTAGGTGATGTCGGACTGACACGTTGGCGCACATAGTGCCAACCCCCACGTTGCCAACAGGGTGTCAAAATCCTCGAAAATGGCTCCTGATCTGTTGACTGTCATCCTGTAGGGGGTGGATGCTCAGAACGTACTGACTGAATAGTCAAAGATTTTGGAGGTTTTATCTACTGCTGTTTAAGGCACCTGACTGTCATTGAAAGAGACATCGCGGGGTTTCTCTTGCACAATGAAGTTCGTATAGCGCTCGCGTTCCAAGAGACCTAGTTGGCACAAAAGCAGTCGTACACGTTGAGCATCATTGGCAGCGGTCAGCTGCACTTCGAATACGTCCTCATGTTTTCAATAATAGATGTCGAAATAGACCCCGGGTAATTGATCGAAATGGAACTCTGCGATTGGGTTTCCAACGTACTCGATCAGCAGGCGCGATTATATCTACCACATCACCAAGCACCGGCTCCTGACAGCCCAACAGCATTGGTTTGTGAAGAGACGATCTTGTCTAACAAGTTTACCACCGTTTCTCGATGAAGTCATCAAGTGGTAGAATAAGGAGAAAAAGGTAGACGTCTGATATGTGGACTTTAAAAACGCTTTTGACTCGGTTAACAACAGGCCTCTGTTACATAAACTGGAGACATTCAACCTATGCCCAGAGATTCTGAATTGGATAGAAACTTATCGCCAGGATTGAAAGTTTTATGTTTTACGTGGGAGGTCCCTGATCAATTTCAGTGACTGTAAGATATGGAGTTCCACAAGAGTCTGTCCTAGGGCCTTTACTGTCCTTGATTTACATAAACGACTTGACGCTCTGCCTGTCTTTTAAGTGTTATGCGGTCGCAAACGAAGTTGAACTCTGGCTGTCCAAACGAAGTGGGAATACAAGGGGGATTTGGATAAAATCCACCGGGCTGTGGCCCGAAGGGTCAAGGGAGTTCTGTGTAAGAAAACTGGCTCCTCCAGAACCAGATGTTTTAGTATCTTTGTTTAAGACGTACTTGCGGCCGCATCTTGAATGCTGTTTGCCAGCCTAGAATCTACACCTGATTAAGAATTCAAAAATGCTAGAAGAAGTACAGCAAAGTTGTTTATAAATCTTAAAGTTATGGACTATCGAAGCAGACTTGGATATTTGGGTTTTTCCTCTCTAGAGAGTAGAGACAAACGTCGGAACTTGGTTGAAGCCTTTAAATTGCTAAATGGTTTGATTGATATTGGTGGACACCTGTTTACCCGCAATCGCAACCCAGCGCTGGAAACACGCAAAACGGCCTACCAACAAAACCTTCAGGTTCACATCTCTTGTGGAGTAGCGTAAAATTGGAATAAGTTGCTAGCGGAAGCAAAGGCAAGCAAAGGCCTGATAAATATTGGTCATCGATGTTTCCTAAGTTAATCTGAAAACTTGGAAATTGGGCTGTAGGTTTTATTCTTCCTTTTTATTTTTTATTTCTCTTTTCTCCATTTTCCTCTTCTTCCATATGCCTAGTAATCATTTACAAGGTGTTTCATCTTTCCTTCCTATGAACCCAGGCAGGTGACAAAATAACGGAATTCTGGAAGAGGCAAAATAACACCAGCTACGGCTATGACCCTGCATGCCATTTCGAGGATGAAGATACCCTGGCCACAGCTGTTCGAAGATGGAGATGTTTGGACACTACTGGACTACTTCGAGGACGTGGTCGCAGTGGTCGAAGTCAAGACCGGCTGTGGAACGCTGGTTGCTCTGCGAACGCTAGTGAAGGGCAAAGCGAAAGCGGTACTGGACACAGCGAGAAGAGTCCCTGCGAAGGTAGAGTGAACCGCTGCAAAGGGAGCGCCGGTGACTACGTTTGGTAACCCGACCGACCACCATGAGGTCACGCGACGGTTCAAGGCTTCCAGCCTTCAACGAGGAACGGATCCATTCGTGTTTGCTGCCACTATGCAAGGATTACTGGCTAGGACACTACCAGAACTGGATCAAGAGTTACGACGACGGTTGTTGGTGGAGTGGTTTATCGGCAGTCTTCTGACAGCGGTTCTCGACCAAGTCCGAATTACCCACGTCACCTGGCGGATGAACCTTGATGAGCTGGCAAAAGTGACACGGGAGTTGGGAGTTACGTCCGTGACATCGTTGACTGGGAGTCAACTGGTGACTGGAGCTACTGCGAGGGACACCTACATACAAAGGTCGAAGTTGACGGGGAGACAAAACACTACTCGGTCGAAGCGGAAGTGACTGTTTCGTTGATCGCTTTTACAAGGAATCAAAACGTAGAACCGACACCTTTGATCAGGGCAGTTGAGGTCATAACCTGCTTGCTGATGGCGTGAAAGAATGTGGTGTGCGTATTGACAACCATATCGTGAAGCACTGTTAACTTGTCCCCAGAAACGAAGTAAACGATCCTTGGAGCTGAGTTCCTTGCTGCAACAGCTGTCGTGATTGATTTGACGCTCAAGTCAGTTGCTGTCTATGATGATGACGCTCAAGAAGCTGTCAACCAGATACAGTTCCCTGACACTCACTGGACAGCAACAGTTCGCCGGCGCGTATTCCGGAACGCTCAGGATGCGCGAACAATCGATCAACTACTCACGGTGCATAGCTTGCGATGTTTTGGCCACGTACTCCGTATGCCAGCTGATCGTTTACCGTACCGGGGATTATATGCTGAGACCACCAACAGTTGGATGAAACCACATGGTAGTCAAGCAACAACGTGGTCACGAAATATGAAGACCATAAATGCTCCACTGAGCAGAGTTGGTAGGTGTCGCCTGACTGGCTGGGGTCCTCGTGATCATTGAAATCGTTGGTTAGAGACGCTATCCGAGATGGCGGTGTGTCGCAGTCAATGGCGTACCTGTATCCATACCATTTCTAGTTCTTCCGCTTAGTCTTGTTTTAATAGTTTTCAGCCTTCTTAGTAACGTTTTCTTCCCGGATATTCCAGGTCACTGTTGAGGTGAGCGGCGACCTGAGCCACAGTATCTTTTGGTCAGGCTCATGGCTGATATGATGATGATTATTATGACTGGACAGCAACAAAATAATGTCAAATAAGTATGCACGGCTGAAACCTTCATTTGCACAGCCCCCTTGCCTCACTCCATGATCCATACGCAAACGACGATGATCCGTATGGCTTCTGTAACCAGATTGCACTTGAAATACCAACAAACGGAACATTTTGACCTCACAAACTCCGTACATTACCGGTTCCTCTTGAAGAGGAAGTGAAAAGGCAAATACAGAACACGTTGAATGAGGGTATTATCAAAAAGTCGACAGTCCATACAACCCGCCTGTTCTCCTGTTGCAGAAGTTCAACGGGAAATACCACTTTTGTCTGCCAATACCGTCCGTTGCTGATAGTTTCAATAAGTTGCGACAGGCGAAGTTGTTCATGGTATTGGACTTACGCTCCGGATGCTGACAGTTGACGATCAAACTCGCTGATTGTGGGAACACATTCACAGTAGGTGAGAAGAGCACGCCGTTTGTTTTATCTGGGGCACCGTCCACATTTTGACGCCTGATGGTTCAGTTGATAAGTTCCTATGTACGTTTAACACACATCCATGTTGATATCCAAACTGAACTTGGTCAAGGCATCCACGAGTCCTGGATGCCTTGACCATTTTCAGCGACTCTTGGTAACTGCACACCTGGCACACTGTCACCTGCAAACATTAGAGCCGGGACGGTCGAGTTGCTTTGCAAACCTGAAGCCGACCGTCCATGCGGTATTCATTTTGAGTACCATCACCCGAGTTTTAATGAGTGTCCGCCATTGTTGCAATCAAGTGTAAGCCCAATAGGATAAGGTGTAAGATGCAACTCTACTTCACGCCAGTGACAATATCAAAATCGTCAAACGTGGGTCCGCTCTACTGCGCCTTCGTTTTCTTGTTCACATTTAACATTTTAATTAAATTGCCGAGTTCACACAGAACCATGTGCAATACCCTACGTCTCACATAATCCTACGCATTGGTGAACTTCGCAAAGAAGACAAAATGGCTGGTTGCGTTCACGATGCTTTTTCAACTTGGCGACCGTCGGATACCATTTCAGCCGGACCGTGATTGTCCCGGACTCCACAATACTCCTCCTGAACACGTGCCTAACAACTTTGTGCATTAAACCGATCGTGCAACATTCTTGCAAAAACCTTCTCAACACAGCCTAACTGACTGTTACCAACGTAACTGTCGATAATGTGTTTCCTCCCCTTACCTCTAAACAAAGGTACAATAAAGGCGTCCTTGAACATTTGCGGGACTTTTTACTGCCCTCTGAGTGAGTGAACCAACTAGAACTGAACATGTTCTAGAACTGGACTGCCATGCTTCAAAATTTCCCGTGACTGTCTCCCCTCGCCGACAATCTTCCCGTTTCGCAGTTGTCCAACAGCCCTGAAAACGTCCGCCAGATCCGTCTCGCGTTTTTA
Organism: Paragonimus skrjabini miyazakii; assembly: GCA_014338405.1. Taxonomy (NCBI): domain Eukaryota; kingdom Metazoa; phylum Platyhelminthes; class Trematoda; order Plagiorchiida; family Troglotrematidae; genus Paragonimus; species Paragonimus skrjabini miyazakii. The sequence goes on from JTDE01001269.1 coordinate 5,694, forward strand.
CTGTGACTCTTCGGCCTAGGTGCCGACAACTGGTTTTGCTTTCATGTCGCACTGCACTAAAACAGTCTGTTTCATTCTCCGTTTTTGACTCTAATTTTATCCGAAGCATTGGGTGTATATGGTGGGAACAGCTAGTCGGTAGTGACAAAGTTCACCAGCATTTCTTCGGGACTGACAGACCCTGTCGACCATCGACCTTATTTAATGGGCATTATTGTCTTTTATGTGTCTTGCGACTGTTAACCCACCCCTTGTTGCATTTTACCTTGTATGTGTGTGATAGGTTGGGCTGGAATCGGTAGCCTGATGGCCATCGTATTGCTTGGGTTCCTGGTATACATGCACCGAAATTGAAGCTTACTGCAGTATATATATTATATATGTATATACATATGTATATATATAAAGCTGTTTGACGTTTCTGTCATTAACGTGTTCTTCTGCAGGTGATTGCTTTTGTTGTTTGTTCATATAGATACGTATATTACTGGTGTAGGATCAAGCGAACCAAGAACGGCCGGTTGAGAATAACGCAACGAGTGAACAAAAATTATATTGTCGACACGTTAAGTCGACGTGAAGACCAACGAATAACAAGACGAAATGATAACACAGCGAAACGAAAAGCGATCCCGCAGTGTGAGTGGTACGTACGAGTGCGCGGGCTACTTGTCAGTATCCCTACTCGTTCAGACAAACTTTTAATAACATGCGAAAGTTAGAAATAAAAAAAGTACAAATAGCAATCGTGACTCTAACATGGTTAGCAATGAATAAATAGTGTTGCTCTACTTGTTCCGTCCGTGTATATTTTGTAATATATGTTGCTCGATCATTTTCACTGTTGTCAGGTTTTGGTACAAATATCCACCCTGAAGTCACTATGCTGTAAATCCTTGTCCGTTTATTCGAAATGGAAAAGGCTTTGAATGAACCAATTGAGGAAGGATTAGTAAGTCAACTTTTTACCTGAGTCATATTTCACCAGTCTGCGGAATTTTTCTCACGAGATGGGATTTTCACCCTAGAAGCCGTGCATTTGTTCAAGTAAGGGTTTATTGTTTCCTTTATTTAACATTTCTAGACCTTCATCGCCGTTGACAAATGTACAGGTAGCCAAAAGTCATGTTGTTGCGGCTACTGTCAAGAATACCTTGCTGCGATTATGTCCTGGATCTCCACTGAAAGTCACAGGTATCGGTTGATTATTTCTGTTTTCACCCTGCGTCTTGCTGATGAAGTTGTTTCTTTTTACACTCCTGTGGACAGTACCAATTTTTATCAGTCTTCTCATGTACTTGCATTTCGCTTCTGATTTTGACATTGATTAATCATCATCATCATCATCGTAGACAGCAATACATCAGTGGTTCACACTGATGTTTAACTGCCACATTGATTAAACAGATAATTTTTACACGGGAACTCATCAATTCATAGTTTTACCGGAAAAGTCCGCGACTCTGTTCTGTTTTGCTTTTCATTATCTGTTTGTGTGAAACCCGCTAGAACTAATCGTGAAACGCGCTAAAGCTACGAAAAGTTTTCTTTTCAAGCCACATCTTGATGTCTCACTCCCTGTTTCGTGACTGTCACTGATCAGGCGTTGATGGGACCATATGTGAATAAGATGGTTCGCGTATTTGCAATCCGATTGATTCGGTTCTCCCTATGACAGTACAAAGTTTCCCCAGCAGTCACCAATCCGATCGGTTTGGATAGTCTCTCTATCGACAAACGAAGTTACTTAGAGCTTGAAGCAGTATAAATAATAATAGGATCAGCTGAAGAGTATACTTTTATTCCGCATTTGAGAATGACGTGACATCTCCAAGAAATACCGGGGCTTCACTTGACAGTCGCAGTCAGCAATTCAACACAACGTACATATAGCGGACGTGGTGTCGTCTATTAGTCAGATTGTTGCTGTTTGTTAATTTAGTTTCAAAGGGCTGATATTACTTGTGGTTGGCCGCATGGTATTCATTACTAGTACGTAAGCTTGAAAACAATATGGGCGTTAACTCGACACTATTATTAAAAAGAAGTTTAAAACGAACACATACGAGACTGTGTGGCAGAATGTACAGGGATAGCTAGAAATGGGACGTTTTGTCCGTTTAACACGGAGAGCGAGCTCGAAATTTTTATTGTGGCTTGTTGATGTTTTTGTTTTTTTACCATCGGAATTGCGTATAATAACAACTAAGGACGATATCAACAACAAATAACACTTCCAGTACTGAATAAGGTTTGCTGGAAGCAGAACATGAACAACATAGGCTAGATTTGATGCCGAACAAAACACCACGTGATTGAATATCGATAGGTGTACACATAAGGTGTTCAAGTCATCCTAACTGGCGGAGTGGTCACGTCAGACATAGCCCAGGTCCGATGTCCTTGGCATATACGGTGGATTTTCGATCTTCTATGCCATTTCAGGGTATTTTTTTAAACTGTCATGTTTAGTTGTGAAACGAGTAGATTGAACCATTCTGTGCGGTGGGTATGAACACCATCACCTGTTATGGTGATCTCCACTCCTTTATCTATGACGATTAAACTGTTTGCGTGTGTCCGCGGCGCCGCATTATATACAGTAATAAGCCCTTGAACAAAAATGTATGCGGATGCCTTCTCAATTTTTACATAGAAATTCCATCCAGTTGTCGTATTCAGTTAGAATTGTACCTGACCGGAGATATGAACGCCCAGGTCGGCCGCCTTGGTGAGACCGAGTCTTGTTTACGTAGCAGGTTTGGGATGGCACCACATCGGTCAAATAATGGCGGGTGGTTGTTGCAACTATGCGTCGAGCATGAACTCTTTCTAGTCAGCACTAGTTTTAGACATCATGCGCGTCATTGCAATGCTTAGCGCCCCCGTTCTCCGAATCAGGCCTGGTCTTAGATAGATCATGCGGCCGTTAGTTATGAGTGACGAGGCTCCATTCAGGACTGTAGTTCTTGTTAGAGCACATACTTGGATTCACATCGTGCGTTGACACATTTTCGAGTTTGTTCTAACTTTTGCTGGGCAATGACCCCAATGAGTAATAAACTAGCCTGGGAAGCAGACTTAGCAATTCTCATCCTGGAGATTTTAATAGCTGCTGGGCCCGAATTCAACAGGCCACGCATGTCGACCTTTTTGGAGTCTTACTTTGACACAAAGCATTTTGTCTACATTACTACCAGGTTTTAACTGTCACCACTACCACTAATACAGCCTGCTGAGACTTGGTTATTTCACTACATTGTCTCTTCCGGATTTTGTTATCTGTTCGTTGTTTGGATTGCTGTCTGAAGTCTGCACATTTTCATTCCTGTTCTTTGGATATTAAGATGGCTTCCCGTTAGATTTCTCCTACGTTGTTCAGCATGTCCTATGCCACTAGGTTGAGGTGGCCACCCAGCCATTCTTATGTATGGATCCTTGTGTATATTTGAAATTTTGGTCTTAGTCTAACTTCGAGGACTCTTACTTCACGTTATTCTTACAAATGTTCAGCGAGGCACGTATAACGAACGACACCAAATATCAGAACCCAATCAATTCGCCGGAAACGTACTCAGTTTGTTTGCTTCCGCGGAATAAAGTACAGTGATTGGCCACAATAGGCCGTCAAGGGTCAAAACGCACAACAGCTGCAAGCGCAGGCAATCAACAAACACAGCCGAACTAATGAAGTGCGATCAGGTCGGTCCGATGTGCGACTAAATACCCGGCCTTAGGGCAGACCGATTAGCTGTTGAGACTGTGACGGCGTCCCGGAGGAAGGCCGTATTCACAGAGGTGGGGTGGGGAGCGAGTTGACAGACAACAACGGGTTTGTGGGGAGTTGAGTGAAAAGCGGTGACATGGAAGAGCGGGCTGGGGAATTTGTAATTTGGGATGCAGATTTTTAGGCTAACAACAACGAACGATTAGTTACATAGAGTCACGGGAGGGAACGCGACAGAATGATCAATGAGAGGGAATTTTGACCTCCAAAACTGTACTACACTAACCGTCGTCCTTAACTACCCTTGCCACTCGCCAAACTCTTCTTCATCTCCTACGCCATACTGAATATTTTTTGTTCTCCATTTTACTATTTCCATTTCCCTTCACCTACCATCAGAGATTGAGATAAGCCGATTATCAGACGATCGTGTACATAACCTGTTCCTGGACCCAATGGGTTGGCACACCATCATCAGCATGCAATCCGGTTCTAATTTTTACACCAATCGCGGTATGAAGAAAGTGCGCCAATTGACCAAAGCTAAGGTAAGCACGCTACCTGGTATTTTAGTCTGTTTTTTCTCCAATTCGAATGTCTGTCCAACTTGTTCTTCATGTTCAAAGGTCACTGTAATGCTTTAATGCCCCCTTTTCCAAGAGAAATATTTGAATCCTATAGTCGCATTTTTACTGGTTGTGTTGTTTTGTCATGTAATGATCAGTGACTTAAGCGTCACTCAGATCAGCTTCGTTTAACTGACCTCTTTGCATACCTTCTCTCAGATTTTTCTCGCACCGATGGTCGTAATCGAGACATAGCGGCGCAGTCTTAATTCTAATCTGGCAAATTGTCAATCGGTATTATTAGGCTTCGGTGATTCGGACAGGTTTTGCAAGCGTCAACCCATTTTTCCTTCGTCACGAGCTTTTCACACGACTTTCTTTATGCTGAAATCGAAATCCAGGCAGTTTATGTACGACATAGTTCCGATGGATGGTGTCTCATCTGTCATCATTCCCTTCGGTTGGCCGTTGCCTAGCTGGAGCTTAGTAAACGGCCCTTACCTATGATTGGCTCAGTATAGCTTTATTTTGACTGAAAAACAATGCAGGTGTAATATGCGATAAGAAATCGCACGATAATCCATGCACGAGGTCCATTCAAAGACGATAGTTCATGTCATCTCCCCTGGGAGACGGATCTCTCTTGGGCTGATTTCCATCATTCGTCCAGACTTACTGGCTATTGAGAAGAATAACACAAGTATGTATTAAAAGGCCGTTACGTTTGACGGTAAGTCAGAATTCCGATTCGAGGCAAACATTCGAAGTTGTTCACAAATATTAATGGATCCTGTGTAACATAAAAACTCATTTTCAACGACAACTTTCTCTCCATAGTTTTCAAGTCAATCCTTCATAGTGGCAGCTTTCTCAAGTGATTCGCTTTCCGGTATTTCCTGTACACGAAATATTTTTTTATTAGTGATCTTCACCGAGTCATTTAACAGAACGCAAATCGTAAAGAAGTACCTTGTCGATAATTCACCTCTAGCATCTGCGCCTGTATTAAAAGATGTATATTATTTTATCTGGTTGGTTAGATATGATTGTCAGTGACCACATCAAGAATCATAATCAGTCACCCACCGAACAATGACGACATGATACCTGGATCAGGTAGTCAAGCTTGTTAAGTACGACAAAAAAGGAGCCAAACAAAATAGAACGGTCGTATCCGAAACAATTTGATAAGGTGATTAGTACGCTTAACGAGGAAACTGATAAAGTAAAATTGTGAATTACTTTGTTGGCTTAAAATGGGAAGCAGAGAGTGCGTGCAGAACGCGTCGTTCACCGTGGAATTGGCCAGGATAAGTGTAGGAGCACGACGAGTTCCTCGTTTACACAACTCCGGTCTTAAAGAGCAGATAATGATCACTCCAGCAGTATGTATCTGTATCTTTCTGAGGCCTTCGTTATGTGTTGTTGGTAGTTTAAAAATACTTAGAAACGCTCGTTTAGCAGCATCCATTTGGTCGCTCTCTAGCAGGTGCTGCACAATCGTGTTGTCAACTAATCTGAGTGTACCTGTACCGACAGATTTCAGACAGTGTCCGATATACATGACACTACAACTGCCGGTGAACTGCTATGGAACAAATGGTTCAGGTTGATTTGGTAGTTTACCTTAACGCGCTAAACTATAGCAGATTGAGTCTTTGAGGTCAAGCACAGACAAGCTGCTGGGCACGCCTCTCCTATACATTTCGTTAACCATTTCTGCGGTAGTTACAATACTTTATTTCCTTCGATGAGGACATTGAGAAGACCTTCCTGTTAGGGACGGTAATGGGCTTAAGCAAACTCCTGTTTTCTTTCGTATGCCCAGTGATAAATGTTTCGGAGTCAGCAGTTTCCCGTAACATCCTGTAAACCAGTTTCAATTCTTCCTCGAATTCACTTGGATTATAGGTCGTTCCTGCTCTGTATGTCATGAAACTTACTAAATTTCTCCTGTATTATAGTATAAAAAGACTAGAAAATGTGATTATCGACCGTTCCACGAGACCTTGCGATTCACGCTTTGTTCCACTCCCCCACTATCCCGTCGTTGTAGTGAAGCATCCGGAAAACTCATCTTTCTGTTAGTTCCTTCTTCGGGATTAAACTTCATAATCGGATGACAAGTATTATATTTTCGTAAGATAACTGATGGATCGAATGCTGAGTCAAAAATGATAGTCATGTCGTCTGCGTACCGCTTGCAAAACTCGTATCTCTTAAGCAGTCATCCACAGCCCAGTGGGGATAGGACCAATTATTTTGTCCGCCTTTATCCGTTTCTGTCGTGCTACGTAATAGGATCTGACTGTCACACCCACTTGCATAGACATACCATCGATCCCAGATGGGCATAATCTGCTCCCAAACTATCCATACCACTGTTCCTAAGTCTCTGACGGACCGTGCTACTTTCTGTGAACCTGCAATCGAATGCACCGTTTTCTTTGTAGTTTTAGTCAACATACGCCAACCATATGATGGATTCCATTGGACTTTTCAAACCGATATTGAATTACTCCATATTGTCTAAGTCGAAATTCCTGATCTTAAGTGTGTCTTCGGTGAACTACTTCTAATTGTTACTTATTAATGTTGATGTTGAAAAATCTATCGGAAAAATGTAATTATTGTTTATAATACTTCACAGGACTTGTTGATTGACTCGGTCGCGTGGAATCGGCATAATACAAATGAGATGTCCACGCAGGAAATCCTCATCGGCACGAACGAAGGCTTGATCTTTGAGACTGTTTTACTCAGTGATGAAGGACGTTTCATTGCCAATACCATCGAACAGTATTGGAGACAAGTGAGTTCGTTGGGACCATTTTTGAGGAGGTCGCTACTCAAATTCACTGTTGGTTTTCCTCTTAGAATGAACCTGGCGCTAGAGACCAATACAACTACGAATATTGATCCTTACTACCTCTAGGTCTGTGGCGCTAATCAGAACCCTTGCTTCTGTTATCCGGTACTTCGAAACGGGAACCTTTCCACTCCTACTTTTGTTGCAGTCAATTCGCTTGAAGCGGTGATCCGTTCCGTCTGCCAGAGCAGCCATCCTCATGTCAGCTTACATCATTGCTGATGAAAAATTTGGCGAAAATTTGGGCAATTTTTCTCGTCTATAATATCATAATTAAAGAAAGTGTCTACACTTCTTGTATACCGTCTATCCTAATCTGTTAGAAAGTATGTGCTGCTCAGGATAATTCTGTGTTTGGCGGTCGTTCCTTCTAATTAACCAGCTTCAAGAGGGATGGTTGCGTGTGTGGTAAGTTAGCCGGATAGGAAAAATGTATTCCATTTGGGAACGCTGTTGTTTGGGACAACACGCCGTGTGCCCGAATAATTTCCATCTGTTCCAGTGAGACATTTTGTTCGCTGAGAAGTAGCCGGGGATATCATTGATGTGAGGCAACCTTATTGGTCACTGTATCATTAGCTGACCAATTACTGCCTCGTGTGTTAATCGAACGCGAATAACTGAAATAAACAACGGTAAACGAACAATGAAAGCAAAAACCCTTTCCGATTGGTCCTCAAATTTCAAACGATAAGAACCAATGAAAATACGGACAAAGCAGACTTCGGATATTTAGTTATCAGACGCTTTGCAAATTGACATCAGAAACTGGTTTTTTTTTAAAAAAAAAACAAACTTGATCTTGTGGCCGCGTAAGCGCGCGAAGAGATATTTTAACCCCACTCCGATTCCCATCTCAGCAACAGTTTTAAATATTCGAACTCTGGCAGCGGAATCGTGTTGTTGGGGTTAGGTTTACCCCAATCCTAACGCCCCCCTTTTGAGGGTATTGATCATACGAAAGAAGTCGAATATTAATTTCCAGAATGGTCATTGTCCGTCGTTCTCGATTAGCCCATCTTCTAGGTAGGAGAGCAAGTGATGGGTTTTTCGGTCTGGTGGTGGTTATACGTTTCGCCTGAGGGAGACCAAAGGTACCACTTTCTCCTCCATTAATCATTCTGTGATACTCGTGGTTGAAGTCGGTTGACATGGCGTATCCAGACGCCCGTTCCGGTTCGGACCTCAAAAATGACGTTTCCCAGCTTTATCCGAATTCGACCAAAGGACCATCTGGCAAAGTCGTTGTGATACCCCTGGGCCAGAACAGTCTGGTCACTATTAAAGTATCGGTGTTTGGTATCTTGCCGTCGATTGAACCTGCTTTCCGTGGTTGTACCCTTAGATCCTCGAACAGTGACAATCGGGTGGCTAGAGTCTAACGACATTCAGATTTTCCATCCAATAAGAGCCTCGACTGAAGATCAACCATCAAATGTTTGCGGATTTGGAATTGCCCGATAATGCATCAGGAATGTTTCCAGCGCTTCCACGATCGTTCCGTCTCACTGACCTTTCTGAATTACGCGTCTGAACATGTTCACAAAGCGCTCTGTCTGACCGTTTGACTGGGAATGGTAAGATGGTGAACGGTGTAGTCTATGCCATTCTGATGCCAGAAATAAGCAAATACTGAGAAAGTGAACTGTGTTCCATTATCGCTTGCCAGCGATTTTGGATATCCGAAACGACTGTACACTTTCCGACTATGCTTTTATTCGGTTGATGCGCGGGTGACCGACCTGAATAACGTTAAGTTAAAGTTCCGGTGGGATGACGACACGTTCTCCGAACAGTATACAACCATTAAGAATTGATATCATGGAACGTCTCAGGAGAAACTGCGTCAAGCCCCCCCCCCCGTTAATTCTCTACCCGGCCACCGGTTCTGATTGAAGGATGTCACAGACTGCAATGTCTGGTCTCGCAGAGTTGCTTAGGAGACGATGTCATCTCGGCCGTGACCGGGAGTGTCTGGATCACTTACGAGGTCATTTGATTGGCTTCTGCTTCGAAGCGCACTGCAACAATCGCAGCCTCTTCTGGAACAGGTGTTTGCGAGCCAATCAGGCGGGAGAAAGCATCTGCCTATCCAGTGCTCTTTGTTGGTGTATACCTGAAATCGGAGCCTTGATTGACCTCCGCTTCAAAGGATACTGCAGCACTCAAGGCCTCTTCTGGATCAGGTGTTTGCGAGCCAATCAGGCGAGAGAGAGCATCTGCCTATCCAGTGCTCTTTGTTGGTGTATACCTGACATCGGACTCGTAATTGAGCAGAGTCGTCGCTGATCGTTGAATGCGGTTGGCCGTGTAGATCGAATATTTGTTTGTGGTCTGTCAGCAGAATGAAATGGCGGCCGAGG
>JTDE01001269.1:16053-42643 GCA_014338405.1 Paragonimus skrjabini miyazakii
TGTGTATGAGAGACAGGGCTGCCTTTTGGTGGAAGAACCGATCTCGTGTTCGGAAGAAGATTCTAGACTGCATTTGTTTTGGTATAGCATCCTAAGCCCTCCTGGAAGACTGCAGAGTGCTTTCGGTAAAGGTACCGGAAAGACTGTTGGTGTGATGCGATACCATTGGACTAACTCCGGTTGTTTCATCTTTACCCTGGCGGCTGATGAGCGTCTCCAACAGGTCCATCGTATCAGTCCCGTTCAACCCCAATAAGTCCAGTTCCGGTTGATCTGTAAGGTAGCCTCTGCCTTTGGAGTTGGGGTCGCCGAATGAGACCTCACAAGATAGCTCGCCAGATAACCTCGGGGTGTCACCTGGCGTTTTGCGGGCATTATTTATATTCGGACTTACTGCAGGTTGACCCATCATGTTCCATGTCCTCCTTGAAATTATTGTTTTTGGAGGCGGTGTCCACCTCTAGCCGAATGGCGGTACCAATGGGCGCCAACGCAATATACTTCCGCGTGGAAGCATAATCGACCTATAATGTATCGAAGATTATGTCTGATTGACAGGCCGGCTTCTGGAATCATCGACTGCGAGATTTCGGTGTATGCTGTGAAGTCGATTGCTTCTAAGCTCGGCAGTGGTCTTTCTCGTGACTTCGACGATTGCATTTCTGGCAATTGTCTTTATGAAATGGACAAATGCGCGCACATAGTGCCAACCCCTACGTTGCCAACAGGGTGCCAGAAGCTTCCCAAATGGCTCTTGATCAGTTGACCGTCGTTCTATAGGGCGAGACTGAACATAGTTTGCCGAAGTGACAACCTGACAAACCAATGTTTATGAGCATCTGGATATAGTAGTTGGATCGTACCCACTGTTGGGTCGGTGATACAGTCTTCTATAAAACTGCTTTGTAAACTAATAAAAGTGTCTTTTCGTCTAGGGTTTATCTTCGAGAAAAGCTGGCTGAAAGATCAGTCCGAATGTGAGAGTTGTAGTTAACCGTAAATTGTGTATGATCAATGTGCATTTTTTTCGTTAATTCTCTAGGACAGCCTTCCCTTCAAAATTGTCCTTATCACTGCTATGGTGAACGGTCATTCAGGCCACAATATGTAGCTTGACTGAAAGCTGCCTAGACGTACGTAGTTGAGAGTGAATTGTAGTTAATGTCGGTTGAATACGGTTGCGTAAATTTTAGAGTGGATTCACAGGAAACAAACGGCGCCCACCAAATTTCTAACGTTGATGAACCATTTTGGGCATTGTTGATGTTCAGATGGATTGATCATTAATACAGTCCAACAATAGAGGGCTCACGAAGGCTAAACATGTAAGAGGAAAAACCCGAATGACTCCCAAATATTCACGACGCAAATGAGCTCAAAGAATATTCCAGTCACCGGGCATCCAGGTGTCACAAACGAAACTCAACGTTCCCTTCAGCTTTACTGAACGCTGTAGATTGTGTGGAACCACATGAACAATCTGGCTTGGTCCACACGATGTTTTGTCTCGAATGGGATCAACAGTATGTGGAGAGACAGGCTGCGCACACATGTGCACAAACACAGCGATGGGACGAGCTGATCTTACATCACAGCTATGACACCACGGCGCAGACGCGGGTCATGAGGTCAACAAGAACCATGCGAAAGTAGAAGCGCGTACAAAAGTGGAAAGAGAGTGGCTTATGTCGGGAGCCCTCTATTCGTGGAATTCAGTATCGTTGACGCTAAAACGAAAGGTGATCAAAGACAGACTGGCAGGTGAACACAGTGAGTGGTGGAACAGTGTCGTTTCGATACTCATTCATGCTTTTGATAACGTACCCTAGTGTGGGTTTTAAACTTTTACAATAAATCATTCATTATGTATATATGTAGCATGAGCTGTGTTCCTTTCGGCGTTGTAACATTGATTGATTACTAGTGCAGAATGACTTGTTCTTCTCAGTATGGACTAGGTATTACCATGTTGTTTCAATCTGATAGGTTTTCAACCTTGGACACAGTGTAACCGGTCTGGAAGTTCTTCGTCACCCACCAGGATCTACTGCCATCTTAGTGGGAGAACCCCAGAGGTGTGTTATTCTGGCGACCACTCCGAGCCGTATGTACCAGTTTGCTGGTTGGATTAATACAAACGGACCGAATACGCTTTTGTCTCACCTCACTACTAGTAGCAGTCCTCCACAGTTTGGTACAGGAAGCGTATCTTCTACTTTGGGCATAACCGCTGCAGATAACTTTTCGCAAACCGGTTCAGGTGCCGTTGGCGGACTGTTTCCGACCAACCCACCGGGATTGTACCACAGTGTTTTCACTCCAGACGATAAATTACCAACGGGTGAGTTGTGATCCTTGGTCGTCATCCTCACCGCCATAATTGACAACAGAACATAAGTGAGCGATACTAGTGCTTTTTTTCTTATTTACTGACGTAAAAAAACGTCATTTTTTCCCCACTTCTGATTGTTATTTTGGTCCGTGGGATCGTCACAACTGCCGCTCGACTTCCTCCGTCTTTTTGATTTGGTTAACGCTTCCAGGTCGTTCAGTAGTTGCAAAATATTTTGTTTAACTGTCGGTAATATCCTGTGAAGGAATTCAGCATACTGTTTGTTTGGACCTGAGCGTAGGAGAGGTTTTGTGATGTGTAGTCTGAACTATGTGTACAATCTTTAGCCAACTTTACGTGTCGCCTTACTCTCACTGTGGACTCGGTTGTTTGTTTGTTGACCATTGGTTTCTTCGTGATCGTTGTCGGCGTTCAGACAAGGAGTTATGACTGTGGTTATATCTATTACTCTTCTTCCATGTGTAAACTAGAACTTTTTCTTTTCCTGGTTGTATGAGATTTAAGCTACACTGCACGTCACCGTTGTTCGGGTTGACCCTTATTGATTTGTGATGCCCCTGTGAGATTCCTCGTAGTTTTGTTATTTCTCCACCTCTTTGTAGGGTGCAAAAATGTGTCATAATTATTACCATTATTATTTCTGTATATTTTAACTTAAATGGGTCAACTTTTATTCATTTACTGAAAACGTGAGTATTTAAATTCACTTTCCTACATGTACAAATCATATTGGTAACTTGACTTGTTGATGACGATGGTGACAGCAGCTGTATTTTCTATTGAAGTTACTTCTTTTCAAGTGGTTATTGAAGTAGCGCATCTATGAACGCTGTCTGATTTTAACGCTCACCTATGTCGATCTATTTGTTGATGCTTTAGGTTCCAAAGTCACTGAATTTCCTCAGAGCTTTGGCTACAGTGATTTGAAGCTATATCAACCGAAGGAGGCCGAATTACCCACAATTTTCGCGTGGATGACTGGTGAGGTCAATTGCGGTATCATTTATAACATGTACTTTTGAGAAAAACAATCTATTTCGTTGCTCTACTAGCCTATGTATAATTTTGTTTTTCTGTCAGGTTCTGGTGTTTATTTCGGACGTCTGAACACTGAACAGCTCAGCCTGCCTCCATTCACCCCATTGAATACCAATCCATCCGACAGAACTGCCTCCACCACGGAGACAGTAGACCATCAGTCCAGTCGACTACTGGAGGATACGGATGAAGCGACCAAACCTCGTGACGTGTTTGCTGGACGAGGAGTTAATCTTACTCGCAACGCAAAACTCATCCATTATCCGGTCATCCGTAGACTAGAACATACGAGTGCACCTCTCGGGATCTGTGTCACGGCTTTCCACATTGTGATTGTCTACGCGGATCGCGTGAAGGCAGTAAACTGTCTGGACGACCGCACTGTATACTCAATGCCTGTAAGCAATGAGCTTGGGAATGGATGTGCGCTGGGTGTCTGTCGGGACGGTGAGACCGAAGCTATTTGGTTGTTTGGCAGCCGGGGGCTGGCACGGTTGAACGTACGCAATGAGCTGTGTCGTATTTGGCAAATCTACTTGGATCGATTACAATTCGATGAAGCCCGAAAGTTTTGTCAGGTTTGTTTCCTTGCTCGTTCGTCTTACGGTTTTAAATCCATGTAAAATCACGACGGATATCCAGATCAGCACAAATCTTGACACATGGTTTCATCATCCGGATGCTTCTTTCAGCCGATAGTTTAATATAACTCCTTTTAAGAATATTTTTACGATAAGATGCCGTATTTCTTATGCGTGTCACTCTTTATGGTTCAATTCTATGGGTTTATTCACACTAGGCGGACTCCCAGCTAGACGTGGTCAACATGCGTGAGGCGGAACATTGCTTTGATAATGGAGAGTAAGTTGTGTTTTTATTTATTCTCAATCCTTTCTGCGCCTAATTTACCCTCTATCAGGTTTTTTGCGTTTTTAATGTACGATCTTCCCATTATCATTCGCGGTCTCTTTAGAGGCTTCGAAATCCAGTTTCTCGATTTCAAACTGGTTCACCACCTTCCTACTACTTCACGGTTATCCACCAATGCCAATGTGTTTCTAGCCACTCCCTCTATTTCCTTCTGTGTAGCCATTAAATCCTCATGGACGGTCGCAAATCAAATTAGCTTTTGGAGATAACGGTGGAACCTCTTTTTTTAATCCCCTCATTGGGTAAATTTGTACACTTTCAGTGGCTGTTCCTTTCAGGGAGTAGAAAAGACAAACAGAGCCAAATCTAACTTAACAACGTCAGTGAGGATGTGAAAAGGTCAACGTAAGTGTTACTATTTGCGTACTGAATCACCTCCTCGTGGTGCTGACTGGTGGCGCCATTCTGTTAAAAATCGTCGTGCCATTTGGAGCAAACACCTGGACTCGGACCATGTTGTTGTGCGTGCCCATTTTGTTTTGTTATTTGCCCGGAGGAAATACGCTCGTAAATGCAAGGTGCCTAACTGGCATTCGAGCGATGAGGATGTAAACAACGCTGACCAAAAGGCGTTGGTGACGAAGTTGCCCAGTTCGAGTCAGGTGATTGACCCTAACGAACGCTAGGAACAAATCACCGCAGCTGTGGAAACATCCTGTGAACAGATATGTTTCGAAGGAGCTGTTCAGTTTCGACAGAACTGGATTTTCGTCACGTCGATAAACCTCATGAACAAGCGTCGCTCGATCCCACCTGGTTCGGAATATGATGACGACCGTCAAGAACTTAAACGTAAACTGACTAAAAGCTTGCGGAAAAGCCGCGAGCAATACTTGGTCGAACAGTCGAAAGAGATGGAAAGAGCCATTCTATCTGGGAATAACAAAAGGCCTTGTCCCCGATCCGTGGTTGTACTTGCCGTCGAATAGGTGTAAGTGAGACCAGATGTGAAAAGATGGTTCACTTACCACCAGGCAATCGCGCCGACTTGACAGATGGGCTGAACATTTTAAAGAACAGTCTAGCTGGCCTGAACCGGATCATGTAGACGACGGGACCCGACTGGTCAGTTATTGCATTCTAGACGGTCCTCTGTCAGAAGCGGAAGTGGTCCTCGAGCTCAAGTTACTGAAGCGTATTAAGGCTCCTGGACCAGATCTCCTCTCTCCTTCTCTTTTCAAGGATGGTGGCTAGAAGTTGATATCAGAACTGACAAAACTCCTGCAGACGATTTGGGAGACTAAAGAGATATTTCGTAATTGGTGCTTATCAACAGTAATTCCCATTCTCAAGAAGCTGGCCTGAAGTCAATGTGACAACCACAGTGGGATCAGTGTACTGTCTACTGTGTCCAGGTTACTCTCTTGCCTTATATTCCGTCAGCTCACTAAGCCCAGAGGAAGTCAGATGCTCGAATAATAGGCAGGATTCCGGTGTGTTGACCACATTTTTACCTCGTGACGGATTTTGGAACATCGATACCCTTACAGACAGTCGACAATCGCGGTCTTTTTGTACCTGAAGGCTACTTTCGATTCAGTTGCTCGTAACGATCTCTGGGGCTGCCTTCTCCGCAAGGGAGTACCAGAGAAATTCGTGAATCTGTTGAGATCACTGTATGCCCACTCAGCAAGCAGAGTGAGAGTTTATGGACAACTGTCTCGGTAGTTCATCATTTCTAGTGGTGTTCGTCAGGGGTGTCCGATTTCCCCCTTCCTGTTAAATTTTGTCATGAACGAAATTCTGGAGGGTGCGCTTCGGGAATACAGTGGGCTTGGTGTTGAGTTTCTTCCTGGCGCTAGATTGACCGACCTGGAGTACGCGGACGACAATGTTTTACTTAGCCCCTCTGTCGAAGACATGCGGGCCATGCTAGACAAGGTGAGTGACCGGGCTAGTTTGCATGGAATGCACTTCGCATCTCCAAAATGCAAAGTGCGGCTTCAAGATTGGGGCATTCCTACTCCTAATTTCTTCATTGCAGGTAATCCGCTTGAGACTGTGGACAGTTTCACATACTTGGGTAGCACTATTTTGTCAGGCTTTAATATTACTGATGAGATATCAGCGAGGATAGCGAAGGCACGAGCTGCCTTTGCCAAACTGCGTCATCTGTGGCGTCGAAAAGACACCAGCTGATCGTTTACCGTACCGGGCATTATATGCTGAGACCACCAACAGTTGGATGAAACCACATGGTAGTCAAGCAACAACGTGGTCACGAAATATGAAGACCCTGACTGCTCCACTGAGCAGAGTTGGTAGGTGTCGCCTGACTGGCTGGGGTCCTCGTGATCATTGAAATCGTTGGTTAGAGACGCTATCCGAGATGGCGGTGTGTCGCAGTCAATGGCGTACCTGTATCCATACCATTTCTAGTTCTTCCGCTTAGTCTTGTTTTAATAGTTTTCAGCCTTCTTAGTAACGTTTTCTTCCCGGATATTCCACGTCACTGTTGAGTTGAGCGGCGGCCTGAGCCACAGTTCCTTTTGGTTAGGCTCATTGCTGTTATGCTGGTGATGTTTATCACACGCTAAACGGCCGTGATTTTCAGGTCTTATCTCGCTTTTCAGTCGTTAGCTGTTGAATTCAGAGCGTATTTTCCCCAGGTTCTTTATTCGTGCCATCCAGCTCGGAGGTGGTCTTCTTCGGATTATGTTCGGAATGCCTAAGGCGTCCGAAGTGACTGCTGTGGTGTCTGTCCTGGCAACTGCGATCAACCACAAAGCGTCGCTCATATTTTCCAATCGTGCTGGACCACCCACGTTATACGTTGTGCTCGGCACATTCGCGTTGCCAAGGTCCTGGCGAAAAGGCTTCGCAATCTAGGCTACGCAGTCTTCGAAGAGCTACAGCCACAAACGGCGAACTCGTTCACCAAACCCGATGATATCACGGTTCTGGTCGGCGTTGTTGTGGTACTGTACGACTACCGAAACCAATTTGCCTGGACGGACAAGGTAATGAAGTACGGGACTGACTGTCATAATGTCGCCACTCAGTCGACCTTCCATACTATGGGTTATGATGTGAACTCTATTTCCCATTCACCGGTGTTTATATAGGCACCTTGCAAAGCGGCTCTTCGACTGGAACTGTCTTCCCATGTAGTCACTGATTTATGCCTACTGATTGTTCTAGGTTCCCCGAAAGTCTGCGATAAGTTTGTGCAGAGAACCTGGCGTTGATTGTTGCTGGTTCCTGATGGTTGTCTCACTATGAACGGCATTTCTCTGTCCCGATGCTTGAGGCTTGATTGTGACAGCACCTCTGATCCCTGAAGAACTTTTGGTTATGGGAGACCCGCTTTTTATCCCTTCCCTTTGTTAACATGTCACACAAGTAACTTTCACGTGATTACTGGAATCAGTAGCGTTTGCTACTCTCCTAGAAGGACTTGCCATTTGCCCAGTGTTGTTAACTATGCAGCGCATTATATTTGACAGACAACTAGCTTTTGAATTTCCTTTTTGTACGTTTTCGTTGCCTAAATTTGAGCGTCACCGCTTGCCTTTTATTTGAATGAAGCTGTGTAAATTGTTCAAAAAAAAGCAGTAAATAGTGTTTTCCATATTTATTGTTCTGGGCATATTGTTAACAGCTAACTAGTTCGTCGTAACAGTCCGAAGCCTATATACGCGACTATTGTACGATGTACACTTCCAAACAACTAGTCAACCTTGATTGACCTGTTATAGAAAACATTGGGATTTTAACCGATTGGCTTCGGGATACAAGCGGAAACGGTGCCCATGTGGCCTGTGACAAAGCAGACGAAAACCTATACTAGTGTCACCGGAGGTCTACTTTTCATGTATCTCTTTCCAGCCGTCTACGGTAACTTACGAAGTAAAAACGAAACCGGTCTTGAATTAGTAATTTAAACATGAACACCCCAAGTTATTATTAATATTGTGCTTGAACAGACTAAGGAGGAGATTTGTATAATGCGACGTTCTCCGGGATGTGACACAGAGTGGAATTCATAATCTAGAGAATTCAACGGGCGAATACGAGAATGTAAAAACACGAGACTACCTTATGTTCGAAACTGGGTCAGATTTCGTTAAGACCTATTAGGTTCGTCAAATTAAACCCACTACCCTCATAAGCTGAACGTTGGCTCAGGCCTACTCAGTGGTTGTAATGAGGTTGGACTGGAGCGACTTCCCGAGTGGAGAATGTTCGGTTAGTAAAATCTCACGCACAAGCTGCTGCAAGTGGAATTATGGTCGATCAACGTCGACCAACTAAAAACGAAGATCAGCTGTTCTATCGATTTTTTTGGTAAGAGATAGTGGTTAAAACGGGTTATGTGAATGCATGTGGAATCCAAACAACTGAATCGCTTATTTCAAAGTCGTGAAACGTAACGACGAACAAGTCAATCAAACCATGACATTGTTGTCGCCCAATCACAATCGTAAACTCTGTTGGTTCTCTATAAAAGGACATTACTTTTTTGATAAATTGGGGTCGGGATTTAAAGCACTTATGTTCTCGGATGCATTTAGAACACGCAAGTAAGAAGTACGTAGGATGTACTCCGCATTGATATTTCGACCGATCTCACGGACTATGATCGACAAGCATGCATCAATTGAAATGCAATCAGAATACCACATACAACCAGAAGTAAACTAGCCACGCTAGAATAAGACATCATGAGTTAAAAAATTCCAAATTTAGGCTGCGTTGAGTGGGGAATTAGCAATAAAAAAATAATATCGTCTGACAATGATGCACGCGGAAATAAACGATAGATAATTTAAGAGTAAGCATAAGGCAGGAGAAAGAAGTAAACTTATGTAAACAACACAACTGTAGCATTCAAATTACAACAACAATCACTTAAAGAATTAAAAAATCATGACTCTCACCAACCTTTAACACCACAGTAATGATGGGTTACCCAGCATCTGCTTCTCTACACAAAGACAAGGTTTATAATGGTGTATCGCGTGTATCATCATTGGATCAATACTGTCCATATTGGTAATTATTTACTCAACCTTTATAAAATTTGGATCTTTTTTCAACTCGTGACGACCCATTCGAATATGAATGATTTACTTCTGGTTCTGTGTGCTGTTCTGAATGCAGCCAATGACTCATTCTTATGTTATAATTGTTTGAATTATTGTATGCTTATTGGTTATAGTTCGTGTATTGGAACCGATCAGATCGACCGAAATGTCATTGTAGAGTTGATGTTACGTAATCCTACTTGCCCGTTCTAAATTGAGATTACTTAACGCCGTTCAGATCATTGTTGCTCCGATCTTTTCGGCTTACTAGCCCAGTACGTAGCCATTGTGCATATCACTCTCAGTGTTAACGAAGGCACCTATTCATTACTTATAATATACTCGCCTCCTCCTTTCCTATCTTTTTATTTTCACTAAATTATCAGACTTTATACGAAAATTACGTTTTTGCTCCTTGAATTTCATGTCATGCTTACTGTCCATCATCAATTACTTACCACTTGCCTTCTGTTACTGAGTATTGCTTGTTCTCTGTTTCTCAGTTTTATGACTTCCGCTAAACTGTTCGCCCGAACTTCCGTTCCGTTCGAGGAAGTTGCCTTGCGTTTCAGTCAGTTGTCTCTTCAGCTACCGAACCAGATCTCCAGCTCACCACCGATCTTGAAAGGCTTAGCTGTTACCAGTGATCACGATATCATGAATGCGATTGTCAATGGAGTGGGACAAGAAAACACTGAACTGGAAACACAGGTGAATGCCAGTCGCATTTCGGTGAATTCGTCCGCACCGCTAAAAGCATTGGTCTCCTCCAAGTTAGAGCAGTTGATCGAACGCAAGCAGCCTCATACGACCTCATTTACTTCATCCGTTAAACCGACCACGTCCGGTCAGTTAACCGTGTTGGCTCTGTGGCTGGCGGAATTATTAATCACAGAAATCGGGGTTTTGCGCGATCAACTTCGCAAGCACGATTCCACTCGTGATCGGGAGCGTTTGGAAGCGGCGCGAGCCGAATTTAAACAGCTCATGACCCGAGCTGAAGTGTTGGTAAGACATTGAGAGAGCTTTTTGTTTTACCCTCATTAATTCACTTCGACCGCTTTACATTACTCGGAGCTTGTCGGTTTAAGACAACACTACCTAAATTCGCGACAACTTCACCGAGTTCCTAGGAGAACGCATTATTGAGCACCATTTTTATTTTGAACTACCTTTGTTGGGTTGTTGATGTTTGCTTATAAGGGCACATTTGGGTTAGATATTGCCAGGCTTTCCTAACGTAAATGAGGGTAGTGGCGGCAGTCGGACTCTAACCCATTTCTCTAAGATCGATAGTCGAACAGGGTTACCATCGACAATAAGCTGCTTTATTTACGCTGAGTTGGTAAATATTCACGCAGTGGACAATTATTTTACTATACGGGCCCGATTAGCATAATGTAGTTTAAAAAAAGTAGTCACCAAGCCATAGTGACGTTCGGATATTGACGACTGGCTTGTTCTCATTTAGATAACTCATTATTTTTGTGTATGCTGCTGATAGACAGAGAATACCCAATACACTGTGAGCGGAAGCGCACCCAAATAGACTTATCAACGATTCTCTAATGTTGTAATGGCATGGTTGGCAGCATCCGTTTCCGGACTGGTCACTCATGGTGGCCGGAGCCAAAAGACAGTTGTGTTCAAACGCAGTCACAAGTGACTTTCGCTGTGCCACTTGTGGTTCCACCAACATACCCCATACAAGAAGGACTAAGACCTGGATGCATGTGAGTGATGGTTTTTGCCTTCCAGCTGGTAAATGTTGTTTGGCCAGATGGTAGGCTGGCAGGTAAGTGAAATCCTTATCACTCAAACACAAGAAATAAAAATACTATTGAAAAGTTCTAAACTAAAATGACAGAGATATTAAGTGCATAAGGAAAGCGGGATTTCAATATTGGAGTAGCTATTGATGCCAGCTTTGGAGAATAAAATTTTAAACTTTGACCGGGAAACTAAGTACCTTTCAGCGTACAATACAACACAGCTGTCAGGTTCAAGGCTGCTTCCCTTCATGATCTAAGATTTAGATTACAGTGCGAAAAACTTGAGTATCGCCCTGGTTTTCCAGCCTCTGGTGACTGGGTTTTCGCCTACTTCTTTCTGTCTGTCAATAGATCTGTTTCGATATCCGTCTATCGGTCATCCGACGCATGTTCCAACTAACTGAGCTGATTATGCATCAACATAAGCTCAGTTCCGCTCATGCCTGCTCGTCGAAGTACTTTCGTCTGTAGGATTTTATGCAACTATCGAATACGCGCAACATGTGCTTTAGACATCACAAATGATAACAATTTAGATACAACACGTTACGTTGATGCAGCGTCCACGCTTCACTGTTGTCTATTACGTGGACAACACTATCGTGTGGTTGACAAGCAGCTTGGTTTCCATCTCTAGTTTTCAGTTCATTCGGACATGTCTCAAAATCGCCGAAAACAATGCTACTGTCGACCACGCGAACTAGCTGCTCGCGGTCCGCTGATAGATCGGTTGACAGATTGTGAAACAGGTAATAGATCTGAGCGGACATCCACAAGATCTTCTTTAATGCTTGCTACAGATGTAGGCCTAGCTCCTTCGTCCAGGGAAAGCTGAACGAAGGAAAATGTATTGCATATGTGGATGTCTGCAATGATCGCGAAAGTCGTGTCCATTCGCTGCAGTTATTCCCTGTGCACAAATTACATGCTATCATCTGAGAACCGTAGCAGGTCGAAGATGGACTTCTCGACAGGTCCGGGGTACCAAAACTGGGCATCTTCAGTTCGAACACCGTCTTGTGTGTTCTTAAGAGCATGGGTTATTATAGTGGTCGACCGTGCACTAAATGCAGTTGATTTAAAGACACTGCTTCACACTGAAACAACATAATCAGAGATCGATCCACATGACTGCTTGTTCTCCTTCATGTTCATATGCAACATGCAGTTTAACGTAACGGAGTATCTGAACAGCCAAGGTTACTCAGCGCCACCAGCCGTGCCTCAAGACTCACGGAATCGGGTGCCGTGGTGTAGTCCACAAATGATGCAAAACAGCTGGTCCCATCCATTTCACCTTTTCTGTTTCTGACGAGCGGCGAACACCATGTGAACTCTGCTGTAATCGGTCCAGGATCCACACTGCTCCTCTCTAACCTTGGCTTTCTTGGCTTCAGCACTGGATCGATTAAACGGAACTCTTGTGAGGACGTTTTCAATGCTGCTCAGTAGACTGATATCCCGACCACTTTTTGTACTGTTTACCTTCCTTGCCTTTTTACAACAGTACAGTGAGGACATCCTTGGACTTTTGCGAGACTGCTTCCTGTTCCTCAGTAGAGCGAACCAATTGAAGTAGACCATGTTGTAAAACTGAGTCGCTTTGCTCTAACACGTTCCCTGGCAACCCATCTTCATCCACAATCCTTCCGCTTTCCTCTTTCTCTCCGAGCCTATGCGATATACTGGACCAGAGAAAATAATCCCTTAATAGTGTTGTGACGGGTTTCACGTGATCATCCACTAACCGACCGCCGGCCACCCCAGAAGGCTGTTAAAGCGCTTGCACTAGGTGTCCATATAGTCTTCCGGTTGTGTGTGCGAAGCTTCATGACTTCAGTCCACTGCTGCCTTAGTACACCAGTTTGATAGACTAAAACGCGTCTTAAGCGATTCATAAAATTCTTTGTGTTGTTAAGACATTCATTTTCGATACGCCCTTCGTAAAGATTTTAGGGCAAGTCTGGTTTTGGCTTATGTCTTTCAGGCGTTGAAGTGATTGGAAACAACCCTTCTCTCCGAGTAAAGCAGAAAAGACTGAAATCAAAAGACGTGTGTGATAGGTGCAAACTAAAGGCTTTTTTAAATAAAACTTTAGTGAATGCATCTGCGTAATAGTTCGTGAATCTACATGTGTTTTCAGCTTTGAGCTTCACCCTTGAATGTCGTGGTTCGGGCTTCCAGTACTCCTGACCGTAACCCATGAAATGACAATTGATGAAAAGTTGCGGGTGTATGGAAAACAAAAATCAACAAAAAAAAAAACTTATTGCCATATTCGTAAGCTTTGAAAATTACTCACTCCCTACCCTTGTCCGTCGTATTGGTGGTGGCTTTCATAGCCCGTAACCTCGCCGTCACATGACTACCCTTCAATTTCCTCCAACGGTCAGCAGCTGTATTGAGCAGTACGTGATGCGTAGACCCCCTGTGGGCATACATGGCAGATAACCCATCCATCATAAGTTGCTTTTTTCATGCTTCGCTTATCGTTCACAAGCTCGGAGGCTTCCCAAATACGTGTTGTCTTCTTTTCATCTGAGCTACTTGATGAAGACAACGGTGGTTGAATATCTTGGGCTTGAATTCATCTTCCAAACCAACGTGTCTGCTTCATAGAACCTGACTGAGCACACACGCCCTTTTGTCGTTAGTCAGATGCTCTTGCAACTCCATAAATGGTAAATTTACAGGTGCATCACGTACCTTCACTATACTTGTGGGCACCTCGTCGACAATAGTGCGAACTCGTAAGATTACGCTGCTCAGGTTGAAGCACTATAGTCGAACTTCTCTCTTGTCAGAACTCATCAACAAGGTATATCTTTGTCAGATATGACAAATAACGATATCATTTTGGTCTGTGTCCACAGACTACTAAACTATGATGTCTGACGGCATATAGATGTCCATTCACTTTGAGTTAGTGCCTACAACTTATTCGTAAAGTCCGCTGCGCCTCATATTTCATTCATCCATAACGGCCACGAGTTTGGTTAGAAGGTGCTGCGGTTCTGGTAGCTGCGCACCTTTACAGTGATATGGAATATCCTAAAAGAAAAGATGTTTTAAAGAAATCAGCGTTCAATAACCAGCGCTAAACAGAAGAACTGGAAGTGTTATGGATGGAGGCACACCACTGTCCACTGTCATGTCGAATAGCGTTTCTGACCAATGGTTAGAGTTTTCACAAGGTCTTCAATCGAACGGGGATACTTACCCACTTGGCAGAATAGTAAAGGTCTTCATCTCTCGTGAACATGTTATTGCCCGATCACTCCGCGGTTTTACGTAAATTTTGGTAGTCTCAGTAACCAATACCCTGTGTGGATAGCACTCAGCTGGTGTTCCGAGTACGTGTCCCACCCACCACAGACTTTGCAACCTGACAAGTGATCCTTTGTCCCGTGCGCCCCGGACTACGTGCTGATGAACCGTCGCATTGCTAACGCACCCATCATATTGATTTAGGCTAATTGATTGAGACAACGATATGCAAACACAGCAATCTGTTAATAACTTCGTCGCAAACAGGTCAAGTTTTCGAACCGTGGAGCAAAACAGAACGTAAGCAAGTACTACATACCCCTCTTTTCCGTCACAACTGGATGTAATTTCCATGGCACTGACGACAAAGACATTTCATGTTCTCTTTTATATCGCCGAACTGAAAATCTAGTGTTACTCAAGTTTGTGAAATGGTTGATAGTCACAGGCGGACTGTCGTCAACAAAGAACTTTGGAGGGGAAGTGCCCCAGTCTTGAGGTAGCACCTTCCATCCCAAAGGTGCGAAGCGCGTTTCATACAGACGAGCCTTGTCGTTAATTTTTTTTGGCATGATCCGCATGCTTCCCGTAGGGGATCCAAGCAAGATAGTGTCATCCACATACTCCATGTCGGTCACCTTGGTTCCAGAATAAGAATAAACATCAAGCTCATTGGCTTCCTGAAATGCACCTTCCGGTATGTCATCCATGACCGTTTTCGGCAGAAAGGGAGATATCGACCACCATAGAAGTGATAAATACCCGAAAGTGTTTTTTATAAACTTATCATGCTTGCTGAATAGGCCTACAATAATCTTAAGTGATTCACCTATTTTTTGGAATTGTAGTGAAGTTGGTAGCCGGGGTTGATAGTTTTGGCATTCGGTTGTTTGCCGAGCTTGGCATTTGGGTTGGAAGCGTTTCGTCTACAGTTAACACTATCAGGTTTGAAGGTGGCGGACCTCCACAGATGTTTTACTGAGTGTAACTTTTGCTGACGACCTTCGGATCATTCTCTAATTCTTGGGTAATTTTGGCCTGAGCATTATCAGTAGTGACATAAAGTATAGCCACTCTATCGACATGTCAATGCAAAGAAACACTTTGTAAATTTGTTTACAGGAGACAGATCTTCAGGTGCTCCCGTACAAGTCAGCTGAAGTTTCTGTACATCTTAGGTCGTCGAATATGCTATGCCTTGATAAGTAACTGTGAAACCCCATTGATTTTTTGTAGGTGGTACATCCTAGTTGGTTTGGTCAAGAGAGGGGGATTGATACTGAAGTTTCTGAAACGTGCGAATCATGTCTTCAGCTGAAGATAACAGCATTCATAATTCACTGTTAGCCGGTGAGCAGTACATCAGATTGTGCGCTTTTCCATAGACTAGTGCGCCATCATTCAAAACAACTCCGGCTGCATTAATTTCACCGTTACACATTTCAAATCCTTCCCGGTAGGTTTACTGGACTTTTGACGATTAAGAACGCCGATTTTGTATCTTGTCTTCCTCTATATCATGTTACATCTCTTTTTAAATGTTCAACTATTGCTTTGTTGTTATTCCTACCCACTTGTCTTCTCTTTTCCCCCTGGTTGTAGTCCATTCTACCGGATTGCAGAGAGCTTTTATATGAGCTGGTTGAAAGCCACGGCAACGACGAGGAGCTAATTTTTCTCGCTGAACTAATGGCGGGTGAGCTTGTGTCCATTTTTTGTGATTCCGGTTATCGTTTTTTATTTATTTTTGAACTTTGGAATGGTTTAGTCAGACAGTGAGTTGGGGCTTGGATACAAAGGGATACATGGGAGTTCTTTACTGGCTCATTCTTTTCCTTCTCTTATTTCTAGACCTTACGAAATTATCTATTGACATAAGTTAAAGCCGTTTTTTAAACTGATCAATTATTTCCATAACCCTTCATGACGTTGTCGGTTCATGTTCAGTAAAAGGTGTTCTTATACCATCTTGTTTGCCCACATTACGCTAAGTTTTCGCGAGTGAACAATCCCCTTGCTCTGACTTCTCTGGCGTCTGTTGTGCACACATCAGAAATGACGTTTTCATCCGTCTCTGTATTTTACCGGTCACCTAAGGACCGTCACACATTCCAGCCATCCTTCCACAATTTGTTCTAATAGCCAATCTAGGGCAGGACAGCCACTGACACTGACTTCTTACTATCGGGTCGTCGATAAACGTCTATTGAATCACCAACATACCTGACTGGCAGCTCGTCTGTGTCATCTTCCAGTCGTACTGGCGAGTGGTTGCTTATTTGCAGCCATTAGTCCCTGTGGCTCTGTGGGTGTACGCACATACCTAATGTGTGCTTCATGAGCAGCGCGTTGGTCAGTGGTAACTTTCTGAGCATATCGTACATGGGAGTGCTAAAATGACGATCGCGTGAAACACACGCATTTCCTTCCTTTGAATCTGCGGGATCGAGCTGTTGCATTGTCCTTAGGACGAAATTAACTACTCCTTGCTGCGTACACATACTGACGTAGCTCTAATTGATTGTGAGTTAAATACTGGTGTCTAAGTTCAAACAAACATTGTTTTAGTCGTTACTTGGGTTACATGAGTTTTTCTGTGTGTTTACAACGATCGTTCTCTGAGGTTGCATTCTGGGTAAAGTTTTCATGAAATCTCGCGTGACTGTTACTCCTACATATCAGTGTTATCTGTCCGACCTACAGATTTCACTGCACACTGTTGTGATCCGTTTAACAACCATGGCTTTTGATACTTTTAGTTGACACTCGTACTTATGTAGTCTCTTCTTGAGTGGTTTCCATCATACGGTGACCTTCCTTGGAAATATTTCTGGAACGTGATTTTTTTCAACCCATTAGGTGACTTTTTTAATCATCTGTAATTATCTTCCACTTGAAGTGCAGTGTACATGCGTATAACTTCCGTGAAGCAAAAGTCCTGCAGTAAGTGACATTAAATCCCTCTTTGTTCAATCCGTCAATACAGCAGAATGTAGACATTTCTTTCTAACATGTAAATAGAACGGAACTGGCGCACATTTGGACGGACAAAAGACCACGACTCAAGAGGTCACTACCAAGCACCACATACAGTCTCAGTGACTTTCTGATTTTCCATCCGTCCACATGTATACCGTTCACATTATGCGTTCGTTCATGTGTTTGAATTGATTGTTTTAAATAGACGACTGATGAGACTAAGGAAATTGTAGAGATTTCACAACATATGTCTTCTCGTTGTTTTTGATAAGTTTTGCGTTAGTTTATGTATGATGGTTTTTCCGCGACATGATTGCATATATTATGCCAAAGCTTTCTCGTGCGTCTTTGTTTGTTTTTTCCCATCCGTTTCGCTTAACCAGATCATGTACGTCTGATCGAACACTACATGCGAATGGGCATGCAAAGCGAAGCGTTAAAGACGTTTGTCGGCGGTGCTACTTGTTGGTCTCTGATGTATGATCATGCGGTATCGCTGGTGCTCACTTGTCCCGGGGAAACAGTTGATGTGTGGCTGCGTCTGGGTAAACGTCTGGATCCAGTCAAGTGAGGCTCTTGGTTGATTTATCACTGTTGCTGTGTGTACTGTAGTTTCACATGCTTCATAATTGCGCTGTGTGCGTACGACGACATTTTGTACGTTATTTACGGTTTAAGAGGGAAAGATGTTTATATTTAAGTTCTTTTACGAATTATTGACGTGAAACACTGAGTTCCTTTGATCGATTTTATCAACACGACAAAAATACATATGTTATGAGATACCAGCTTTTCGTTTGTTCACGTCAGTCGCATACATAGTGCCACTGACTGTATGTAAAAAGTGCATGGCAACCAGAACTGCGGTTAAACATCGCGCAGTGGGCAACCCGTTGGATCTGGCCTTGGCTAATATATTCCTTGAGATGGTTGGGGGACAAATGTCCAATTCGATTGACTGCAGTACTCTTTACAAACGATATGTCGACGATATTTCAGTTTTCACTAATGACATTCATTTCAAACAACTCTACAAACTTCTGGACTCATTTCATCCCAGTTTTACACTGAACAACAGATTGACGGAAGCCTACCATTTTTAGATATTTTGATCAGCCGGCGTGCAAACGGTACGGTAAAACGTGCGATGTATCGAGAAGCAATGTGGAATGGCCAGTACATATAATTTTCCCTGTTTTCCCTGATGATATACAAGTGTGAAATTGTCAAAACCTTGTTCCATAAAGCGAGACGAATATGCACCGATAACATTATCAATGAAGAGGAAGAATTTCTGAGAGGCGTTTTACTGATCAACGGTTATGCGGGAAGATTTATGGAAATTCACTGTAAGCCACAAGTAGCCCAACTTCACACTGAGACTGATTCTGGGAATCAGATTTGGTTGTATTTGATTTTTGAAGGTGATCACATAGCAGTCGATGTACTCAGCTGTCGAATCGCGGCTGTTGTTCTCCACACACTATATTTGTCCGTTTCCGACCGTGATGTAACGGACTATTCTGCCTGTCATCTAGTTTAGCTGCAGTTGCGGTGACAAGTACATTGGTAGAACGGATCGGAATTTGCGACAACGGATAGCGGAACGCATCCCCAAGTGGTTATTGAATGCGATGACCGAACCAAATCTAGCAACACAGCAGCTAAACCTGAACCCAGTGTCTCCGGTCACCAAACACATCTTGGATACAGGTCATCTTGTTGATCCATTAACATCGTTCACTGTGTTGTTATGTAACCGAAACCCGAAGCTTTTGACATTCACGAAAGCCGTGTTGATCAAACAGACTCCTCTGCGCGCAAAGTTGCTGACACAGTCAATATCTTTACTGTGGCATTGACCCTGATTTGTTAGCGTGTGTCATATTCAATTGCTGTTCTTGTTGCCGTACGCCTGTTTTTACACTATCAATGGTTTTATGTGTGTTATCGACGAGAGAAAAAACGAATTGTTGACTGGTTGTGTTAGGTATAGTTATTCTACTCACCAAATGGAATCTCATGGTACCGGTTCCTCCTATTACCGATAGTCATTCGACTCGCAACACTACCCCCTTGTTTTTACTCTTCAATATGCACTGTTTTATTCTGAATGGCGCCTCACAATGCCCCCTCTCATCATTTTGAAGTGGAAATGAGTGACTATCCATCAAGTATGACATCTGATGCCTTAACGTTACTATTGGTTACGATCGGTCTACTTGCAGCATTTCGTCCTCATCAACTGTCATCATACTGTTAACCCTGTGACTCATGTATCTGTCAGTTAACTATGTCGGACAGTTGAAGACACATTGAAGATAACTCAAGTATACTGATTCGCCTGCATTTGTACAACGCTCGAACCACTAGCCACCATTGTCTCACCTATACCAATCACATCAAAACTGCGACTAAAACCAATGACCCACCCGGCATATGTGGTCCGAAGACATGCGGTCTGGTGCCGACCTCGTTTACGTGTGTGCCTATGTATCTTGCATTTACGGTCATACTTTTTCTGGGGGAAAAAAACAAAATGGGGACGCACAACAACATGGTCCGAGTCCAGGTTGTTGCTCCAAATGGCACGACAGCTCTTAACAGAGTGGCGCCACCTGTAACTGACTGCTACACGATCCAGCTGTGTCCACGGTTGGGAGGCACACGAAGGTTTCTCAGTAACACAGTGCTTCTTCCCCTGTTGGAATGCCGTGCTTGAAATATACAGACGGTGGGATGTACACAGCTGTAGTAGTCTTTCGCCGTTTTCAGTGCGTTGTGTCCGGAAACCAAACATACCTCCTAGCCGCTTCTCATCCGAAGAAAGACGACCAAGCTGAGCGTTAAAATCGCCCGCTAGTATGATGATGTCTGAGTGTTTAGTTTGCCTCAGAAGGTCAACGAGGGTGTCATAGAACGCATGCTTGGTAGTATCCGAACAGCTGTCCGTCGGAGCGTACGTCGATGTAATGAATACACAACGTCTTTCTGATTTGCGTCGACAGACTTTTACCGATGTATTGAGTCTGACAGCACACAAGCGACTGTTTACTGGGATCTAATCGAGCAAACATTGCTCTGCTCTGGAACTCAGTGCGACTCCGACTCCAGCTTGACCGCGAGATTCAGCTTCGGCGTCACCAGAAACCTTGAGATAGAAGCGCTTGGATCGACAGTTATCTAGGGGTGAGCTCAAATGTATAACCGTGGTAGAATCGTAGACTCGCGTCTCTGACACACAGCACACATCAATACCCAGACTTGGTAAAGTACTAGCCAGAGCAGCTTGCTGACCGACTTGTCGGAGAGTGCGGACATTGAAGGCGCCAATGTTTACCAGTTTTCTTACCCTTAGAAAACAATTGTCGCCCGAAGGCACACGGAAGGCAGAAGGAAAGGGGGGTGGGTTAAAACAATAGGAGAAAGTCGTGTTGGGTTGGTAATCACTGTCGGGAGAACGATAACTTCTGTTATTTCCCGGTGGTTTATGCCGCGGAAGGGGGTTGATTTGAGGGACCCCACCCCGAGTCTCTGATTTAAAAGTCTGATCTGCGAGACAACAGGACAGGGTTTTCTTGAAGGACTCCACCCGGAGCCAGTGACCAAAAAAGTTCGGAGAAACGGTTATGTGAGCAGCAATAAGCATTTTCGATGTATTGGAAACGGTGGTATTCACGTTAACGATTGGGATTGGGCAGCAAGCATGTCGCGTTCTGACTAGCAAGTTTTTTTACGTTCCGCAATCGTGACTTAAGCAGTTCGGCCGGATACAACTTGTTTTACTTCTCATCTTCAACTAACGAATATGATGTGACGTCTGGTCGTCGTTTGTGATTGAGTGGCATCAATCAACCTCGGTTCCGCCTACAGCAGCTTCTGCGTGAACTCTGATTGCCTGAAATTTCCCTTATCTGAAGACCGCTCGATCCAATGGTATTGTATTTTTCCCTCTTTAATAGGTTGGTCCATTTCTCATTCTTGCTGGTCCTTCAGCGCTCGTATCACGTGTCGCATCCGTTCTCTCAGGTACACACGATTTCTTCTGTTCACCACTTTGTCTCTGTCAACACCATGTGACTTGTGCCCGTGATCTTCGATCACCACACCACGTATACATTGTCTCAACTTTTCATGGATACGTTGGACCCACACCTTGTTTCTTGGTGTAAGGCTTGTTAGCTTCTGAGTTCCGCCGTCACAGTACATTTTTTGTTGCGGTCCATGTCGCTGTACGTTTTGTTGAACCTTTGACTCATCCAGTTTGTCAGAACACAACGGTTCACATGCCACCGGCAATTTTGTTCGCTTCTTTCTCCTAAACATTCGCTGTGTCGCGCTGCAGTTAATGGCCTCTTCTGACATAATTTTTTGTTCTATAAGCATTAGGTATGAATCTCCTCCTGATCTTTGGACAATCCGCAACAGTTTTTATCAGCCTTAACTGTAGCATCGGCCTTCCCGTTTGAGTGGTTACAGTACTAGCTGGTCAAACCGCCATTCCTGTGCAAACGCCTTGAATTCCTAGCATATAAACCGTGCTCCATTATAGGGGAATGATATCTCCGTTGTGCCCTAGTGATCACTTCGCGCGTTGATAATTGTACTTCCGCCGGTAGTGCTTAGGTTAGCGGTTGGTTGTGAATATTCATGGTTGTATGTGAGCTGAGATACTGTCAGGACGTGCATACGTAGACAAGAGAACGATTAAGGTTCCCAACGAAAAGCCTGTAGCGCAAGACAACGGATTGGTGGCACTGTACCAAAACTACTACTTTTTACTGAAAAGGATGCCAACTTTCTTCCAACCCCCAACCTGGAGGACCAAAAGATTATGGCTCATCAAAACTCCATTTATGGACCTGCTTGGTATGATTGACTGTGTTGGTGTGATCGTCACACCGTCCAGTTTAACCCAGCAGTTCATCGAGATGCGCAAGCCGTCACATTGCCAAGGTCCAGTCTCTTTTTGACAGATGAGAAGCATTTCGAGGCATACCGTATGAAACACGTCTTACTACTTCCCTCGGATTCTCCACATATCCACATATCATTCTCCACATTCATGTGAGCTAAATTCTACTACCTATTATAGGTAGGTAATTAACACTATTAATTAGAAAGGAAGAAATCGGCTGTTCCTAAATTGTTGGAAACTCATGTGCCAGTTGTTCAACAGTTTCATACTTTTGTCATAAGATATATATCAGGAGTGTGATGAATTCCATGTGCTATCAACTTGAGACCTAATTTGGTTTGTTGCACCGTTTGTTGTTGAAGATCCTTACTATTAGTCTGTTCTTTCTGAGTCGAACTTTCGGTGCAACCTATTGTGCATTCTAACTAGTATATCCCAAAGGATCATGTTATTGTTTGGTAAGGTCCTATGTATCCCCCTTTCTTGTCGTGTAATACATTCACAAGGTTGTTTGTATGATTCGTCCTTTTACAGTGTTCTAATCGTTTGTTCGTTGCTTTCTTTTGGTTTATTTTAGATTACTACCTGCAATCATGCTTCTCCCTGTCGACCAAGCAATGCGTTATCTACGATACGTTGTGGAACGTCAAAACTGCCAAAATCAAGCCGTGCACCACATGTTTATTTCACTTTGTGCTAAGATGTACGGTCAACGATGCGTTGATGAGCTCGCTGAAGATGACTGTTTGATGATCTACCTAAAGATGGCCAGCGCCAAGGCATTGAATTTGACTGATTTGAATCAACATACGAAGGTGAAGTGTGATGAACTGGCCCTGTCCCAAGATCTGATGACCACAGTCAATAAATATCAATCCGAAACTCGACCGGATGCATTGAAAACCTTTCCCGATGAAGGGATCATGTTATCGTCGACTGATGGTTTTGACGGCTTAAATATTCAATCTAGTAAGCTCAAAAGAGCAACTATCTGCATGCTTAGCGTTTTTTCATCTTTACATAGTTAAGTTTCAACTGGCTTTTGTATATTTCGAAATGCTGTTGAACTCGCCTATTAGGTTTAATGACACCGGAGATTTCGACCTGTCTGGGAACTCCTAATCGCGGGGTTATCGATTGGAGTTAGCAAACAGTAACTGCATCTCCTATCGATACAGTCGGGCAGCCTGATCATTATTCACAAGCGAAAGTGGTTGAGCGTTCACATATGATAATTTGATCGTACCTAATGTGAGGTCAATGACGGGGTGGTAAACACGGTTGCTTCATGAAAAGCGTGACTGGAGTTCTAGTCCCGGCCGTGGCAAGGATATGCATTACTGACGAGCTCTAACGAGAGCGAAACTCGAGTCCAGTGCTTCTTTTTGATAGGGTTCGACTGGAAAGTCTTTGGGAATGCGACAGCTGTGATCAATTGTGGGTGATGTTCAACTTGAAATCAACAAAATCCCCCACTTCTCATCAGTTACCTTTATGTTTGTTTGCAGGAACAGTCATCCTCTGAAATCCCGTTGAATGTTGACTTATGTAGTGGTGGAAAAGTTGTCGGAGTACACGAGATTCGGATAATCTATATCGCTCTCTTTTGTACAACATTTTGAAAACATGTCTCCATTCACATGCGTGGTTCACAACAGTGTTTTGGTTCCATATCTCTCTTCAACCATCAAATGTTTTGCACTAAACTGTCACGGAACCGTCCAGCAGCATGAATAGAAAATGTTATCTTCTTTCCGATATTCCAGACCATTTTTCGTCCATGTCTGCTCAAACCAGTTGACTGGAGCATCGGCAGATCGTATTCGGAATGGGCATATACCCAGATAGATGCTAATTACCAGTATCTATGCATCCTTATTTATTGAGCGCAATCCTCGCTACCATTTAGTCACATCTTAATGGCACCGTTGTTTAACTGAACGCAGTCTTCTGAGTGTCTCATTTTGTTTCTATCATGTTTCTGTACTTACAGTGCTTCCATACGATGCTGGTTTCGCTCTTCGTACCTGCAAGGAGGTGGGTCATCTACAAGGCACCGTGTTTATCCTGAAGCTGCTCGGTATGCACACACAGGCTGTACAAACTGCACTTGACTCCGTAAGTCTTTATTTAAGATCTACTGTTTCTTACGAAAGTATTGATATAAAACATTCCCTGTGATTCGGAGCTGTTTACTGCTTGGGAGGATTAAGACAAAAAGTTTAACGAATGAGTTTTTGTTGAGATCCCATTAGGCTGTTCATCCTTAAAATCATCCTTAATATCACCTACACTTCCGGGTTGCCGTCAAAATCCATAGTGTCATCTCATTCCATTAGAATCGCAGAATATTGACGTTTCTATCTTTTCTTTTCATACATGTACATGTAAGTCAGCAACTGGGTGGGAAGAAAGACAGAAAAATCAAAAGCAGAATAAACTGATAGCACGAGTTTTCGGTCTTCTGTGCTCACAACAGATTTGTCGCTGTTTGTTCAACAGGGCTTCGCTAGTCATCAAGAGCACAGCAAAGCGTGAGAGTTGGTCTGATGGGTGTGACTCGTTTACGGAGTGCACTTTGCAGTCGACTGTAAAAAATAGGTAAATGAATGGTACTTTGACCAGTCAACCATACTCAGTGATCTTAAGTGTATAAACCCACATTGCTGTGTGTGTTGAACACACATTATCACATGTTTTGATGTGCAGATGTATTGTAGTCAGTGATTCGATCACCGATCGTAATGAGAAATGTCTTTTTTAGTTCCGAAACGTTGCTGCACCTGGAAATTTCGAGAATGGGCGACAGTTTTCGAGATGAGGTGTATACCAGTGAGACTATAGGAGTATAAGTATGCCACTTTTAATAAGCGTTAATTTATTAGCACGTCTTTGAGGCGAAACAAGTGTTTGTTGTTAATTGCTATGTGTATGGCTTGATGGAACATTGCAAGTAGTAGCACTATGGATAAAGGACAATGTGGATTATCCTAAGTGTAGCTATTAGCAATGAATATGGTTGTCAAGTTAAAAGTGAATTATTTCCAGGATGCTTCCATTTTAGCTTTTTAAAAGAAGTGTTGTAATCGGGTGATTATAATTCCAGTTGCTTCGAAATTGAACTCTTCTCGTACGTGATAAAAAAAAGTAAAACTCTAACAAGCAGTCGTCTTTGTAGGAATATGGACATCTATTTAATTCGCAACATGAACATTTTGACAAGTTCAATTTGGCATTGGTTGAATTTCATTTGCACCTGTCACTTCATTAAGAGTTGCTTTAATCGGTCCAGGAACATACACACCATCATCATCATCGTAGGTACCAATACATCAGTGGTTCACACTGATGCTTAACTGCCGCACAGCCATGAAGAATAAACAAACCCTGTTTAGGAAGAGAGAAGAAAAAAGGGAGAGGGTAGGGGACCTAACCGCTGAAAATAGCTACGTCTACATTCAAACATACAACATCAAGGCGCCTACTCCTTGCAAACAAACAACCGAGCTGTACGTGAAAGTGAGGCGTCATCAGCAAGACAGCTTCCGTGCGGCTTTCACTGTCCCGCGTCATTAAATGCACTCACTTCACAGACAACTCGGTCAAACAACGACAACATTCACGCCACTGAGCTCGGTTAGCCGGCACCTGACCTAACGTCTCAAGCCACCGACTCTGTGAGTCGCGATGGCCCCAGCCCGGAAGACGAACTCGATCTACAGTAGCCAACCCCTTCGTGAACGATTTCATTAGTCTACGTCAGGTCATCATCTGTCCACCTCGCACCTTACGCCAATCGACCGCAGCGTCGGCAAACATTGTTCGGTGTGACAGACGACTAGCTGGCATCCTTAGTACATGACCTAACCACGCAAGTCTGCGCAACTGTAAGGATTGAAAAAAAGAATTAGTTTGACAGTGCGAAACACCCACTTCTTAACCTCGTTGTTCACTCGCTGGTGCCACCCGATGCGAGCGATTAAACGCAGACATCGGTGGTCAAACGCCTGGAGACGGTTCAAGTCTTCTACCCTGAGTGGCCAGGTTTCGCTGCCGTATAGTAATACGGCCCCCACTGTTGTCTGATATACGCGACCCTTAAGCTTCAGAGAGATACCTTTCTGTCGCCATAAGTGCCTCAGATTAGTAAACATCGCTTTAACCTGGGAAACACGCGCCTCTATTTCATTCCCTACACATCCGCCGCCGCCGCTGATGCAGCTTCCCAGGTATACAAACCGGTCAACAACCTCCATGACTTCATTATCTAACAATACACACACACAACCACACGCACCACCGACGC
>JTDE01001269.1:50432-63140 GCA_014338405.1 Paragonimus skrjabini miyazakii
ATATATATATATATATATATATATATATATGTAAATCGTTACATGAGGTGGCAAGCAAAAATGTGTCAGTGCCATTATGGGAACCAGTATTCTACCTGAACCCTTCATCCTCCTGGACACCATTCCCGTTGGCACCCACTTTCTGATGGAGATGCGGAATAGCTGATAGAATCAAACACTATTAACATGATGTGAAGCCGGTGATCGCTACAAGCGGAAGAGTAATCACGTTTGATCGGAAAATAGTCAACATTTTTATAGTTCAAGTTCATGATAAACGCGTTTAAGTCTCACTTGGGAATAGCGCTAAATCGATGTGTTTCCGTTAGGTATCCAGTTGTACTGAGTGAAAATTTAATCGTACGACTGAGCCATCGCAAAAGGACAGCAGGACCCAGTCGACCCACACAACAGGGACTAAAATCATCTCGTTCCAACAAGCCTCAACAATAGGGGTTCAAATGATTGATTCCCGTTGTAGTGCTAGTGAAGTCGTTTGTGATCGGTCGCATGCCCCTGAATTGTCCAAACTGAATGGAACCGACCGTCGCAATCTAGCGTACACGAACAAGTTTGACTCGAATTGATGTTAGCAAACATAATGGTCGGGCATGATAGACCAACGTAAATCGAATGGGCATTCTTATACAACCATGTCCAATGTGTTTGGAGAATGAGTTACTAAAAGATGGTTGTTAAATCTAATCACAGACACCCATTCGCGCCAAAGACAGTCTTTCGGTGAAACAGGATGTTAAATTTACCTGAAAATGTTCATGACATATCAGTCAGAGAGACCGATAGTTTCACTGCTGCTGGCTTCAAAACTGTATCAGTGTGGAAGACGCAATCGGTCAAGCGGAAGTGGTGGGCGGTAGGTTGCACAATCCAAACATGCAAGCGCGAGAAGACTAAGGACCATTCGTATATTCATGTGGGTCGTTTGACCCAGTCCAATTGGACGTACACGAAGGTGTGGCTACAGTCGCACTGGTGTGCCATGAATGATGAATCATGCATATCGCGCAAGCATATGCACGTTTCGTCCGTGTGCGCACATTCAACGGTGGGGGTGGGGGGTGAAATTCTTGATATGAGTTTACAAAAGCCCAGTTCTGCAGAAAGATTACTTCAGAGTTCGGTGTGGCGGTTGTTGAAGGAAAACAGAATCCTAAGTTCGAAACTTGTAGCCAGCAAACAAAGACCCTCGAGGTCGCTCTTCCAATCGATGTAGGATGAAATTCATGGTAATGTGGGTTCTTAATACTTCTCTGTTGCCCGGGTTAAAGAAGCGAGAGACCCAGCGTCTTTGGTTATAATAATCCTCACCCACAAAGCAGGAGGGCGATTCGTGGAATTTGAAATACACTGGCGGCCAACGACCAGTTGTGACTTTGTTCATCAGCCCTCCGTATAGGGTCCAACCATTTACAGTATCCTGTGCACCTTTTCGTATCCGTTGGAGCTAATGCTTAGTATGATGATTCGTATGCCTTGCTGGAGATTTTTCCATGCTTGCCGGAGAACGCAGGTGTCCGTACATTGTACAAACAGCACACCAGACAGACGGCTTGCTGTCTGGGAGCTCATGTGCTCCCTTCGGGGCATCTGATACCATTCTATGGCGAAGGTAGCATATGTTATGTCGTAGCGTTGACAGAGAGCTTATGTAGCATTTTTGTAGGAAACCCGGTTGTCAACCGTGAAGCCACCACACTCATTCACCAATACCGCCCACTGTCCGCGACTACTTAATCGCCAGAATAATCCTGCTTATTTCGCAGTCAGCCCTCAGATGACAGGGCGTTTCCCGATCAGCAGCCCGGGGATATGCCCACTGGTGTTGAGCTAGACAACCCTTTCTTTTGAATACAGGGCTGCTAAAGCTACAGGCTCAGCTGAATGTACGCTGT
The DNA here is from genome assembly GCA_014338405.1 of Paragonimus skrjabini miyazakii. Taxonomy (NCBI): domain Eukaryota; kingdom Metazoa; phylum Platyhelminthes; class Trematoda; order Plagiorchiida; family Troglotrematidae; genus Paragonimus; species Paragonimus skrjabini miyazakii. The sequence goes on from JTDE01001269.1 coordinate 52,346, forward strand.
TCCTATGAAGACTTACGATAGCTTAGTTATATCATTATAAAAGACGATTTTGTGACGGACAGGTTAGACACGTTGGTTAGCGTCACTTGAGGTACTCTCGGACACTGCTAATATACTCCTCTTCTGTGTCTCCCACGGGCTATTGTATCCACCAGTTTTGCCGTTATCATACAATCACTTGTACAGTGAGAACAAATGTAATCGAGCTGCTTGCTAAAGAGTATGTGACTGGTGACCTCGATAGGTATTAGCGTATCCAATGGTAAGTGAAGTTCAACAACCACGGAACACTTTTTCGTTCATTTCAAATATATCGGAGTGTCAATATTTGATCTTCGTGCACTGTAACCTTTTGATGCATCGCGATGTATTAGTGATCAGCTGTCGATAGTGAGTTATACTCTTTTGAAAATAGTTACAGATAACTTTTTGCTTGTCTTGAATTTAGCTAGCCATGTTCCTTTAATTCTCAGCTGTGAGCAGTATCCTTGCATATCGCTTGCTTTCGCTGTCCTCAAGAAATTCCCATCAACTGATAAGATGACGCTATCCGGCTGGGTGCAATCACGAACAGCATCAGACAGTCAACCTGTAATAACAACAATGATATGGTCAGTACTCCCCCCGGCCTCATAGAAATACCGGATACTGAAGGTCTAAAACGTATACCACACGAACCAGCCATATCATTTAATCAGTTCACCATGTTATGCATGTTGTTTGCAGAAAAACCAAATAGTACAATGTTGTTGGCATACTCAGTATCAATCAGCTGGTTACTTTGGAGAGGCTCCACTCCGGGGTCTTCGGCATTTCTGAATGCTCGTTCAAGAATATCAGTCATCACAAAATTGTAGGGAAACGGCATGATCGGATCCGTTTGAGGTGACTGTCTATAGGTGCACATTTTGCACTCAGGATGGACACACAACGAATTCAACACAATGACATACTTCATTGAGACTCGTTTACAATGGAGACAACCCCAGAGCATATATCGACGTTGATTGGAAGAGGGGCGTTAGTGTTCCGTATTTTATCGCAAGGTGTTCGATACACACGCGACCAGGCCGTGAGCCTGCCTTTTCTCCTCTTGTCTGGTCTGTTTGTGTTTCGAATCTAAGCTATTGTATGTTTTCCGCTCACGAAACGTTACCTACTGGTTCACGGCTCATACGCAGACGTGAACTGATTTCCTATCGTCATTTATGTTTTTTGTATACGTGCCTTACGGATTAGAAAATCTCTTTTCAGTTACGAAGAACTGGATGTGGACAGTCGATGTGCGCACTGCAATCACGTTCTAATTTTGCGTGCGTTCTACGTGTTTCCATGTGGTCATCACTTCCACACAAATTGTCTCATAGAACTGGTGAGTTTTTTTAGGATTGCGGGGTAATTGCTTCTTCGATCCGATCATTATAATTGTTATCATGGTTCTTGAATGTTTGCTTAAAATGTAGTCCGTTTTTACTTGCTTTCGCTTATTCAGTGCATTCTGACTTTATTCAGTGAGGTGTGACCCGCGTTTCTAGATTAAAAAATACTCCACATGCTAGAAGTATGATGTGGGAGTAGGCTGACCACTACACCGTGACGGCGTCTTTGTGTCTAACCTTTTGGTCACGATTGATCTTGAAGTGCGTTAACGTTTGTCGACTACTCAGTTGTTAGGCCCAGTAACTGTACCAGTCACACCACACGGTGACTACGATAAAGCGTATTTCTGGCGCGGTGTGTAACCTGTGAAAATCGATATCGTGTAGTTGTTTTAACTTATTCCAAATAAACACGGATACGTTTCTTGAATTTAAATAACCTGAATCGCATTATTGCTGTGAATTGCAGTAACTCCACAAGGCGCATATGTGCATTTTGACCTTGCCTGGCAGCGTCCCTCGATATTTTAACCTAATTTCGTTTCAGTTACTTGAATTTTACCAGTAGTGCGTAAACGTTTTTATTCTCGTAACCGATATCCGGGTTTGACTATCACATGTAGTCCTGACGGTCCTTTATGTAGTCACAACCGACAGCTCTAAATGGGTGTGTCTGTATATATTGAGTTCATGTATCATATCGCATGGATTTGCTGCATTCAAGCCGACCAGATGATGTTTGTCAACTTATCGTATTCAGCGGAAACGGATGATCTCGATTAGCACTTCCGCAGGGTTGATCAGCCAGCAGTGCGCAACCACACAGTGAACATTGAATGTTAACCCAAGCAGGTCTCTATAACCGGAACACCCTTGAAAAGCACTGAGACAATGACACCATCACTGTTTGGGTCAACAATCAGTGTCTAATCAAGCGTCTTTCACTGGGATGCAACAAAGATTAGTTTTCCACAACAATACTGATTGACGAGCAAAACATGTTAGCACGGTAGAAGGGGTTTCATTGGTTTCAATACAGGAAAATTTAGCAAACCATGACTATCAGTTTAACATGCTTGTGTTCGAGCAGTAACTAAAAAGCCTCCTCGAACGTCGAAAGAACACGATGCAATAAACCTACAACGTTTGAACGATTACCGTTTCGACCGACGTTGTCTATGTCAGCAACTCATCATCATCATCATAGCAGCCATGAGCCTGACTAAAGGGCACTGTGGCTCGGGCCGCCGCTCACCTCAACAGTCACCTGGAATATCCTATAAGAAAACGTTACTAAGAAGGTTGAATATGATTAAAAGTAGACTAAGCGGAAGAACTATAAACTGTATGGATACAGGTAGGCCATTGACTGCGACACACCGCCATCACGGATAGCGTCTCTAACCAGTGGTTTGAGTGATCTCGAGGACCACAGCCAGGCAGGCGATACCTACCCACTTTGCTCAATGAAGCAGTCAGGGTCTTCATATTTCGTGACCACATTGTAGCTTGACCACCATGTGGTTTCCAACTGTTGGTGGTCTTAGCATATAATGCCCTGTACGGTAAACGATCAGATGACATACGAAGTACGTGGCCTAACCACCGCAAGCCCTGCAACGTGGTAAATTGACCGATCGTTCGCGCATCCCGAGCGTTCCGGATTACGCGCCGACGAACTGCCATTTTGCTCACGCCATCAGTCCACTTAATTTGGGCCAACTGGCGGAGACAACGATGGGCAAGCACAGTGAGCCTGTTGATATCTTCCTTGCAAACAGACCAAGGTTCCGAACCATAGAGCATAACAGAATATACACAAGCATTATATACTCTCCCTTTCAGCGACAACCTAACGTCTTTTTGACGCCAAAGATGACTCGTGCCATCGCTATCCTCGCTGACATCTCATCAGCAATATTAAAGCCTGACAAAATAGTGCTACCCAAGTATGTGAAACTGTCCACAGTCTCAAGCGGATTACCTGCAATGAAGAAAGTAGGAGTAGGAATGCCCCAATCTTGAAGCCGCACTTTGCATTTTGGAGATGCGAAGTGCATTCCATACAAACCAGCCCGGTCACTAACCTTGTTCAGCATGGTCTGCATGTGTTCGACAGAGGGGCTAAGTAAAACAATATCGTCCGCGTACTCCAGATCGGTCAATCTAGCGCCAGGAAGAAACTCAACACCAAGTTCACTGGACTGCTGAAGCGCACCCTCCAGAATGTCGTCCATGACAAAATTGAACAGGAAAGGGGGAAATCGGACACCCCTGACGAACACCACTAGAAGTGATGAACGCCCGAGAAAGTTGTCCATAAACTCTCACCCTGCCTGCAGAGTGGGCATACAGTGGTCTCAACAGATTCACGAATTTCTCTGGTACTCCCTTGCGGAGAAGACAGCTTCAGAGAACGTTACGAACAAATGAATCGAAAGTAGCTTTCAGGTACAAAAAGACCGCGATTGTCGACTGTCTGTAAGGGGACCGATGTTCCAAAATTCGTCACAAGGTAAAAATGTGAGCAACACACCCTCGACCGAATCGGAATCCTGCCTATTATTCGCGCGTCTGACTTTCTCTGGGCTTAGTGAGCTGACGGAATATAAGGCAAGAGAGTAACCTGGACGCAGTAGACAGTACACTGATCCCACTGTGGTTGTCACATTGACTTCAGGCCCGCTTCTTGAGAATGGGAAGTACTGTTGATAAGCACCAATTACGAGATACCTCTTTAGTCTCCCAAATCGTCTGCAGGAGTTTTGTCAGTTCTGATATTAACATCTAGCCACCACCCTTGAAAAGAGAAGGAGAGAGGAGATCTGGTCCAGGAGCCTTATTACGCTTCAGTAACTCGAGCTTGAGGACCACTTCTACTTCCGACGGAGGATCGTCTGGAATGTAATAACTGACCAGTCGGGTACCGTCGTCCACATGATCTGGTTGAGGCCAGCTAGACTGTTCTTCAAAATGTTCAGCCCACCTGTCAAGTCGGCGCGATTGCTTGGTGATAAGTGAACCATCTTTTCCACATATGGTCTCACTTACACCGACTCGACGGCCAGTACAACCACGGATCGGGGACAAAGCCTTTTGTTATTCCCAGATAGAATGGCTCTTTCCATCTCTTTCTATTGTTCGACCAAGTATTGCTCACGGTTTTTACGCATTTACGAGCGTATTTCCTCTGGGTAAATTACAAGGAAACGGGCATGCACAACAACATGATCCAAGTCCAGGTGGTTGCTCCAAAAGGCACGGCAGTCCTTAACACAGTGGCGCTAGCTGTAACTAACTGCTATATAATCCAACTGTGTCCACGGTTGGGAGGCACACGAAGGTTTCTCAGTAACACAGTGCTTCTTCTCCTGTTGGAGTGCCGTGCTTGAAATATACAGACCGTGGGATGCGCACAGCTGCAGCAGTCTTTCGCTGTTTTCAGTACGTTGTGTCCGGACACCAAACATACCTCCTAGCCGCTTCTCATGCAGAGAAAGATGACCAAAGTGAGCATTGAAATCGCCCGCTAGTATGATGATGTCTGAGTGTTTAGTTTACCCCAGAAGGTCAACGAGGGCATCATAGAACGCATCTTTGGTAGTATCCGAACAGCTATCCGTCGGAGCGTACGTCGATATAATGAACACACAACGTCTTTCTGATTTGCGTCGACAGACTTTTACAGATGTATTGAGTCTGACAGCGCACAAGCGACTCTTCACTGGGATCCAACCGAGAAACATTGCTCTGCTCTGGAACTCATTGCGATTCTCACTCCAGCTTGACCACGAGATTCAGCTTCGGCATCACCAGAAACCCTGGGAGAAAAGCGCTTGGTTCGACAGTTTTACATAAGTGAGCTCAAATGGATCACTGTGCTAGAATCGTAGACTCGCGTCTCTGACACACAGCACACATCAAGCTCCAGACTTGGGAGAGTACTAGCCAGAGCAGCTTGTTGTCCGACATGTCGGAGAGTGCGGACGTTGAAGGCGCCAATGTTTACCAGTTTTCTTGCCCTTAGAAAACAATTGTCGCCCGAAGGCACACGGAAGGCAGAAGGAAAGGGGGGAGGGTAAAACAATAGGAGAAAGTCGTGTTGGGTTAGTAATCACTGTTGGGAGAACGATAACTTCTGTTATTTCCCGGTGGTTTATGCCGCGGAAGAGGGTTGATTTGAGGGACCCCACCCCGAGTCTGTGATTTAAAAGTCTGACCTGTGAGACAACCGGATATAGGGTTTTCTTGGGGACCCCACCCGGAGCCAATGACTCAAGAGTCTGACTCACTTGGCAATGAGGGGCTCGCCTAGCCCGAGGGCGCAGTGGGTGTGCTCGAAGTTACATCAGGCTTTTTGGAGATACCAGCTGTTTTTCGACCGTATTGGATAATACGCCGGCGGTCACGGCCAACCGTTGGGTGATCGGAGTGATCTTTGTTTGAGGGTGTTTTATCTAATCTCCTTCTTCCTTATACGGAAGACAGCAGTGCCGCAACTATGAAAATAGTTCTGCTCTATACTCATAGGATCGCGCCTCACTACCTAAGCACTCCTACGCGGTTAGTGGTGCGATATACAATCCTTTTCGTCTGACTGCTCCCCTTTGGCCTATCTGACAAGGTTGCACCTGGAAGGACCGGAGTCCTAGTCAGCATAGCCTGCCGGATCAAAACAGTACACAAGCCCGACCCCCTCGCCAAGGTAGCAGTATATGTCCGGATATCAGCAACTGCTGCCGTCACAAACGTCTTACAGTAGTTACAGCCGATGAGCTAGACATAAAACGATAAAATTATGCACAAATCATTGGATAATTTCAGGATTTATCATTTCCGCCTCTGTTAGTTCAAGTCTCTCATGTCTTATCACACGTCCAATGTCTCCGCCCTCGTTCTGTTTACTAATAACTGTAGAAGACATACGTCGCGAGATGTTAACATTTCGTTTACTCTCTTCAGTCACGAACGTTACGAAATCGGAATCCGAAATTATTTGCCTTCTCCAAGGCACTGTTAATCAATACTCGCCATCCTGTCGTGTGCGTGCACAAACTGTTGACTCACGCAGTTTATCTGCCTGGAACTGATAACAGTCCTTGTTTTCTGGAAACCCTATCGTTGATTGTTTCTACTGTTGTTTATGTCCACATCCCCTATATATTCTAATGTTTTACGTTCGTGATTGAAAAGGGTAAACGAAATGTTAACATTTTGCGACGTATGTCTTCTGTCGTTACTGGTGAACTGGATCAAGGGAACGCAGTGTTTTAAACTTATTCTGTTTACCTAAAAGTATTCACCTAAGTCAACATCACAATCTTTGACGAATTCCTTGCAGTAATTAAACTGTTTTCTTGTGTAACCGCAGTTTTAGTTTGCTCAACACCATCGGTCCATTACGATTGACCTAAGGTTTGTGGTAGCTGCAAACTAATAAAATCTAGTAGATTGTTTTCCGGACACATTGATGGTCATTTGGTTCTTTTTTCTCATGGTTGATTGAAGGTGATATCGATACAGTCTTGTACTATTATTGGATAATGTGAAGCGGCTTCATCCTCGTCCACATTTTAAGTCAATCTCCTGCCCTGTTAGTCTTTAACCAGGAGCGAATTAAGCTAATCGGAAACAGTATTCACAGAAGATCAGCCACATCTGTTACATTGTTGTCGCAAAATTATGTTCTAATGAGTCTTCTTTTGATTGTTTTCATCCAAGCCGCGGGTTTGGAACTAAATGCCAAAAAATTGACGTGGATTGCATGTTGCCTAAACATTTAGTTTTTTGACGAAACTATTCAGTCACAGTATAATTTTATCGATGACAAGATTGAAACAGATGTCACTGTTAACAAGATATCACGAAGGGAACGCTTCGTGTTTATCTGTGGATGCATGCAGTTTGAAATATCGCTGATTCACTATTTTTTGCACAGCCATTTTAAACTTAGTACACTCTTCAGTCAACCAACGAATACTCTTCTGACGGTTAGCAGTGACTCTTCGGGTGATTTTTTTTGTGCCGATAATTTATTTGTAGCAGTTGATGGTCAGCTACTCCATGAAGTGTCATGAGCGCTTCTAGTTAGCTAAAATTTCCTCACCAGACTCCATATCGTCTAACAGGTAACTGGTTTTTGTCTCTCCCTAAACTAAGTTGGCATTTTCATTCCTTGCCACGTTGTTGGTTGCTAGGTCAACGCGTTGCTCCATCGCTGAAGAGTCTCTTCAATTTTGCTTGACTAGTTGTTTCTTAGCGGATAGGTCTGCCTTTCTCATGTTCATGAAGAACCCTGACAGCGCGAAAAAGCGGCGTGAACACACATCATCGTCGCCTGACTGCCCAATCCTCTAAGCTATGAGTTCTGTTATTGCAAATTTTTTTCGCCAAATATTTAACAGAATGTATTGTTACTTTCGCCGCGCTTATTCGACTGAACTATTCACAGAGACTCGATCAGACGTAAGCAAGTTACCAGCCTCTGGTCATGCCAGTGTTTTGTGCTTGATGTCCGCAATCGGAGTTACCGCCTCAGTGCTTTCGGTCCCTATTTGTTTTGTGAATGTTATTCAGATACTGCCCGGGGACACTGCGTTCGTCAGCGACGCAAGAGCCATGTATTCTGTCGTCTTACCATGTTCGTCGTCCATGTGTTATTTTCTTCGACTCTATCATAACATTTTACTAAAACCTTTTCTCTCAATTAAGAGATTTGCATTAGATCTAGCTTTTGGCCCCTCACATATATTTCCACTAAACTGGGACGTTACCAGCTGTGTACTATTACAGTTGCCCTGAAAGCAGTTTCCATGATTACCAATTATTTATTTTATTTGCAGACGAACGAAGCGTAAAAATCAACAATTCGTTTAAATTATACATCATCATGCTTATTCCTTTGTGTTAATGGATTAACAGCATCCATAACACTATCAGCCTACCTTAATGGATTGTGAATTATGATGTTTATCATATCAAGTAACAAATACAGTGTCAGACTGAGTTCTAGCGGTTACGCTCAAATTGATGTACACAGTGTGTGTTAAATGATTCAAATGATTGTACGGTTGTTGGCATCCGAAATGGATTGGCCTATCATAGTGACCGAAGCCCAAGGACACCTGCGCTTCAGACCACCACCCCAAGTGGCTTGTGCTGCACCACTTGGTATTCCACTCACACTGCGTATCCGAAGGAATAAGAACAGTAGATGTATGAGTGAGGTCTTTGTGTGCATCCGGCCAATGCTGGTTAGCCAATTGAATGGCTAGCAAGAAAAGAAGACTCTTATCTCTCGGAAAATAAACAGAGAGACAGAATGCAATGACAAGATTTAAACTGAGAAGAAAAATATGTAAGCATTTCAGCATACGAATGCACGTTACCGCATTGTAGAGAAGATAATAGTGAAGAACAAAATTCAGAATGGACTACAAAAGAACAGGCAAACAATTCATCCTACAATACATCAACAAAGCTGAAGAAAAGAATGGGTAGAAGACCGCAAGCATCCAAGTTTGTGAAAAGAGGAGCGAATTAGTTGCCAACCGAACATAATCTTGGTCGATGCAATCATTAACAAACAAAAAAAGAATGGATATACTTATATGACCTACTTGAGCCTAACTTACTCGTCGTCTCTTCGCCGACGGTGCACTATACTAATCCAAGGTGGCCAGCGCATTCGCGGTCGTACACACCACAACGCCATACAGTCACCACGACCTATATCACTGGTGCGTACCGCGCGGTTTCGTTTTCGTTCAAATGACTACACACACGCATGGCTTGCCCGCATGTGATCGAATTATCCGGTCATCAACCTCATACCCACTCCGCGGGCAAAGGATGAAATGTACATTCATCAACCACATAGGCATTCTTCGGTCATTCTCTCGGTGATCTAACTGGGTCACTTCTTAGCATCGTATAACATCCGTACGTATTTATCACCGTAATGCTGTTGAAGCGTCATTTCGCGTTTTTTAAGGTGTTGATTTTTCTGACGGGGTTTAGGAGGATTCTTTTAATAGGATACTCTAGCGGTTTATTTCATTCTGCTGTTTTTACAACCTACTAATTAGGAGAAGCGATCAACAGCTCCCCACAAATCACTTTGCCCAGATGTAACTGTATTGTTACAGACCAAAGACAAATTTCATTTTCCTCCGTATCCTACTGTATGTTTTTAATGTGCACATCTCATAAATCTAGCCGGCCTTACTGTCCAATAGTTTTTTCTTTAAACTTCTTACGCTTGATTTATTTACAGGTTCAATCATACATTACTTCCGAGCAAGAAGCCGAACTAACTGAGCTGTTCAAAGCACTTCGATCGGATGATGGTGCTTCGTCTGTTGATATTCAGGTTATTTCCGTTTGATCTTTTCTGTTCTCTTGCGTTTCTTTGGGGTTTGCTCGCGTTTTTTTGTCGCGCAATGTTTTCTCGTTATTGCTAATCAGGATAGTCACGTAACTTCGTTGTTGTACTAACACTGGTGTGGAAACGATTAGCGCCCGATGATGCGAAAGCTGAAGTGATTACCCGAGTGCCCTGAGTATGGGCACATCTCACTGTTACCCTCGCAGATTAGGAAACAATTGGCGTTATGACATTTTCTCGCTGCGGTGGTGTGATTCACAAATATTTCCAATAATTGGCGTGATGGTCCGAGATCGCATACGCTTCATGTCAAAGTGCACAGCATTGTTACACCAACATCAACCGTTTTTAACAACGGATGAACCAACCTTGCCAGAAAACGGTTCGAATAGCCTCTAGTGGGAAGGGACTGTGTACAGCGGCAAAAATAGCGGAGGCAAAGTTTATACGGCCACACCAAATTGACTCACTGCCCCTCTGCTACCCGATCATATTAACATCTGATGTTTTGGGAATCGGGCATATGTTATCACTCAGTGATCACTGTAGTTACCAGGCCTTTTTGTAGGTGGTCTGGACGCGAAGTCGTTCTGATATGACCGAAACAAATGGCACTAGCACTTCTCGTTATATTTGATCGGTCCACGTTTAGTTGAGCTGATCGACTTGGAAATGAAGATTTTCATGTTCCGTAAAATTCTGCTGTGTATATTGCTAAAAGTGTGTGAAGTTATAGGAATGTTCTCATGCATCGTACATAAAGGTCGAGGGACATATACTGCTAAAAGACAAGAGTGATTTTATCATTTACTCTCGTGATGTATGATAGTCGACCACATGTACATGGTTTGACGTACCCAATATCGTTCGCTGCATTCGATCCATTATGTATTACAAGTGGGATGGTTTGTACGCAGCCACCAAGGTCGACTATGATTATCAGTTGCTGCTACACTTATCAATTAGGATTGTTTAACAAATGATTGCGCACTAAGACTTTCTTATATATATATATATATATATATATATA